>JAJJMC010023031.1:0-27480 GCA_023531435.1 Papaver californicum
GTTTGCCCACCCCATTCCACCATAAGTGGACATCCTTCTCTAGAATATCCAATGTGGGATAAACTAAAGAGTTTCATTCACTCAAAGAAATGAGTGAGCATCCAAGACCAAAACCATTTAGTTTAAAACTCATTTTCTCCAACATTTTGTAGCACGATTTTATCCTCAAAAATAATCGTAAAAGCAATTTCAGTGGGCATTGGTATTTTAGCCAATATGCCAAATCATGTGGCTTGGCAAACTCGATTTTGGGCAATGGGAAATTGACAAATTAGTCAAGTGAACCCAATTTTTATATTAACAAATATTTCTTTTAATTAGTGGGGTCCGTTTTTTATATAAATAAATTATTTTTAAGTTAAATGAGACCGGTTTTTTATTTTAAAATCAGTTTATATATATATAAGTAAACTAAAATAACTAACTTAATATAAAAAACTATTTTATCCGACCTATGTTGAGTCGATCGTCTCAACATGAGACGATGCTCAACTTATATTGAGCCGAGTGGCTCAACATGAGTCGATCGTCTCGTGTTGATTCGATCGACTTATGTTGAGTCTCGATGGACAAACCCCCCAAATTACCCATTTATTAAGTTGTTTTTTGAATTTAACCATACCACTGTGAAGTGATAATTGATAAATTAACTAAAATATATATCCACTAGCTTTGCTCTAAACACACATACTCTCTAAATAAAGTGGTGAGATATATAGTCGGATAGAATTAATGCGATGAAGCATTCTGTTATTTTTCTTACTTGGGTGAATCTTTTAGCTAAATTCAGTTTCTTGGTGTTTGTCTTTGTTCATTGAGAATTTGAGACCCGGGATGTAAAAATATGAATTTAATTGTTGATTCAAAACCGTTACCAAATAAAATCATGATATTTTCAACTCGTGTGATTGAATACGTATACTTGAATTTGACTAGGGATGGTGATTTCCAACTCGCACGAAAAGAAGGTATACGGTACACCCTAAACTTTGCAAACGCTTTAATTTGGTATGCACCGCAGATTTGCATTTTAACCTGGTGACTATTATGAAGGCATTTTCTGGGGTAGTGGACCTAACTTTGAGAATATGTCTCTCGAGACTAAAGGCAGTGGATGGGGGGAGGCTATTTGACGACCAAGAAGGAAGTTTGGGGGTCATTAATCTTGTCGGGAACAATAAAACACCCGGTGGTCCTGACGGTTTTAATATGGAATTTTTCAAGTGGTGTTCGAACATTATCAAGGTGGACTTCAAGGGAATCATTGAAGAATTCTACGGTTCGTATGACGGAGCCAGAATTTATTGTCTTGGGACAAATATATATATAATTTGAGGATATTTTTAAGATCTATGGTTAAAATTTGTATTAAGTTCGAATTTTATAGTTTTTGGTCTCATCGGAGAAGATATAAACTAATAGAAATTATGGGATTTAATTTTTTTTTATAATTTTTTAAACACCTACGTCCTGGATGAGTGATGAACACATACCTTAAATCGGAACCCTAACTATTTTCAATCCATACCTCTATCCTTTTTCTTTGTTTCTCCCATCCTCTATTCACTACTGACTACCCTAGCTTATCTTTTTCAGTCGTTTTCTCTCTTCTCCTCAGTCCTCACCGTTTGTTTCACTCTTTTTTTCTCTCAATTCCTTCTTCCTTCATTTGTTGATTTTTTACTTCTAATTATTGTTTGTTCGGTTTATTTTATAGGTGCGGTTTCGGATGAAAATCAATTGGTAAACTAACCTTTTTATTTTCTTCTTCTCCATCGCATGTTCTTATTTTTAACTGATATCATTTTAGTTTTGATTTTGAAGGTTAGATTTACTTCTTCTTTTAATTCTCATATATGGGTTTTCATCTGATTTGAAGTTTTAGAGAAGACGAGAGAAATAGGTGGAGCATGAGTTTGTGTTTAAAATAGATTTGAAATGGAGAATTAGAAGATTTGTTTTGTTGCAGAGAAGAAGAAAAGAAACAAGTTCAAGCAGAGAGTGGGTTCAATGGCAATGAACTATGATGGGAAATATGGAGAGTTCAGTGGTTAGTATTAAGTATCCTTAATCAGAATATTAGGACTGAGAGGGCCTCAAATATTAGGACACCTTAGAGTCATATTTTTTGTATTGGGTTTGCTAGAATCTCAAAATCTCTGGAGGAGTTAAACGCGTTAACAAATTTGATATCAATTCTAGGGTTTTTTTTTTATAATGAAAAATTATGATGTTTTAAGTTTTTCTTAGGTTGATTTAGATTTGAGTTTAATATGTTTTTGGATTTTAGGGCAGGATAGTTGAATCAACTTCGAAATTTTGTGTTTGCGGGAATATGGGTTTTTCTTCACAAATTATCAAAGATCTGTTGACATCATTTAGTCCTTCATCGGATGTCTTTGCATTTACTTCTGGTGATGGTCTGTTTTCATCGGAAAGGTATATTACATTTCATTTCTAGCATACATATATAGCGCGTTTGGATAGCATCCAGAAGTAGCTTTTCGACTTCTAGAAGTCGAAAAGCAAGAAGTTAGTTTGGGTATAAAATTTTAGAACGACTTCTAGAAGCAAAAAAATCAGCTTTTTGTGAAGCAAAGTATCTTTGCTTCTGACTTCTGCTTCTGGTATCCAAACGCGTTGATAGTTGTTAGTACCTAAAAATTGATTATAGGAAAAACAATGTACTATAGAAGTACTTTATTTAGACTTTGAAACCAAAATCGTACATAACAAGCCTAAACCACGATAGTAGCCGTTCCGCTCTGCTTTGATCACGATGAGAGGAAATTGGTTGATCTTAGGGGAAGGAAGCAAAGAAAATTGAAGGAATTTTGTATGTTGAATTATGTGTAGAGTTGTAGAACTATTGAGAGAAATCACAGAGCTTATGAGAATTGTAAGCTTGTTGTGATTTCGAAATGGGCTAATGAGCCTATTTATAATAGTTTTGGAACACACGTATCTTTCCTTGTAAAGTAGTGGAAGTAGTGAAGAGATAGAGTAGTGGAAGTCGTGGGGATAATGGTGTAACCGCCCATTATCCCTGGGTCTGGAAAATCACGATTCCATTATCTCATCAACTGCTCCACCTTTACCACTACTTTGTAACTTCCAGATCATGGGGTGTTACCACGCCACATGTTGCTATAACCGCCATACCAAAACCCCATTAATAATCCCCCCATGTAACATGATTTGATTTCTCGTAGGAATTGGTGGAGTCGTGGACTCAGGATGATGCTAGCACTAGCTATGATTTTGCTAGTTAAGCCTACCAAAATTAGCGCCGCAAAAGAAGAGAAATACTAGCAATGGTGCTGGCCGTGCTAACAAGTTAGCGCTGGAGCTAGCGTTGTTGGCCAGAGATAACGAGTTAGCGCTGGAGCTAGCACAGGGATAACGCTGGACTAGCACAGGGCTAGCATTGTTGGCCAGAGCAAACAAGTTATCGCTGGAGATAGCACAGGGCTAGCGTCGTTGGCTAGCGCTGCACAACGCTATGGCCTGTTTGGCGCGTGCTTTGTTAGTTTTTTGGCTTTTTGGCTTTTTCCTGGTCTTTTGGCACATGTGTGCGCTACTTATTGATGTTGGAAGTATGACAAGGGTTTGCCAAGGCTAGCACTTGTTAGTACCTTGATTATTGGCTATGTACCGCTAGCTTCGATATTTATTAATGTTGTGGCCATATTTATGGCCTGTTTAGAGTTTCTCAATTGTATGAGATTTATTGTTAGCATTTTATGCTTAACTTTTATGCAGTCATACAGAACATTTTCAAGAGATTCAACTGTGGAAGTTTGTAACTTGAAATTATGCTTGATGCGACTCTGCAATTAGATGGTATGATGCACTTTGTAGCACATTTATTCGAGAATAATGTAAAATCTAAAAATGACCATTGTACCCTTTTCGCTTGACTTTTTGGTAAAATGACTATTTACCCCTGGTCCAAAACGTGATGAATATGGATTTTCACCTCTAATTGTAAAATGACCATTTTTTCCTTGATGTGTAAAATGAGTATTTTACCCTTGGTCTAAAAAATTACCCAAATTGACTGTTTTACCCTTTGTCAAAAATTCACCATTAACATTAAGTCCCCTGCTTAGCGCGGAACAAGTAATGTTTCGTGGTAAGCACTAGATTAGGGTTGTCAAGGGAACTTATCAAAACGGAAACTGGCTCATCCGGTTCCGTTACGATAAGTATTATCGGATATCCGATAACTTCCGACGGAATCTCAAAAATCAATTCTGATTCCATTTCGTTAAGGTTATCGGATATCAGATATTTTTCCGATAATTTTCGATATCTGATAGGAAATCAAAATTCAGTTTTCATATCAATCACAATTCAACTTCTAAACCCTAATTTTTTAATTATTTATCAATTCAACTCCTAAACTCCAATTCAATCACAACCCCCTTACTTTTCATCCATCAATATCTTAATTCCCTTCTTAATTTCACAAAACGTCAACGTTAAATTGAAACCCTAATTTTTAATTTCACTTTAGAGAAAACTCTAATCCTTTTGAAATCAAATCAACTTCTTTTTTGTAAACTAATATAATTATCTTCTACTTCATAATATGTTCATAAAACCATCTTCAATTGCTCAATCTTGAAATCAAATATCATTCACAGAAACCCTAACTTTTTCATCTTCTTCAATCACTCAATTCCTAACTGATCTCATTGAATCAACACCAACAACACCTTCCACAACTATTTCTTAAAATTTCTCTCTATCTCTCAATTTCAAATCATTCATTTTCTCTCTCGATTTGATTTAGACGGAGAACAGAAAATAGAGGATGCGTAAGACAAGAAGAAAAAATAAAGAGAAAAAAGAAGATATATGAATGGCTAGGATGGACTGGGTATAAAATTAAGACATAACCTAGTAGACTATTGGTATCGGAAGTTAACGAAACAGAATGTGGCTCACCCGGTTCCGTTTCGTTAAGGTAATAATTTTCGATATAATTTCTGTTTTCGACATCCGATATCAGATAATATCCTATAGGATTCCAGATTATTGTAACGGAAGTCGGATTCTCGAATAGTGATTGACAGACCTACACTAGATGGTGGTATGCCAGACGAAGTAATATATGTCTTTTATGGTTTAATGGTTAAATATTACTAGAAGAGTGTCAGTTGGCCAAGAAATTTTTTCTCTTTCTGTGATTGTACTCTTAGGTATTTGGAGCATTAGTTGGTTGTGGAGAGTGTTGAGGCAATGTGGCCGTCAGAATACTAATATGAGTGTGGAGGCAGTGATTCTGTCATCAGACACGAAGATGAATATAATATGAACATTGATATTCTGAACAAGTTCAAGGAATTCATCCATGGAAGTTTTGCAACTTGAAGCAAGTTCATTCGTGACATGAAGTGCTTCACTTTTTTGCAGTGCATACATAATATTTTCAAGAGATTCAGCTATGGAAGTTTGCTACTTGAGATAATGCTTGATACGACTCTGCAATTGAATATTATACATCTAATTTAGCGATCTTTATTCAGATATGGCATAGCCTCTATTCTAAATGTTCGTTGTTATTCTACAATCAGATGGTATGCATCTAATTTAGCGATCTTTATTCAGATATGGCATAGCCTCTATTCTGAATATTCGTTGTTTTGTGTTTTAGATGATATTCATCTAATTAGCGTTTTCATTCAAATATGGCATTGCCTCTATTATGAATTTTTACAATTTTGTATTTTTAGATGGTATTTATCTAATTAGCATTTTCATTCAGATATGGCATCGCCTCTATTCTAAATGTTCGCAGTTATATACAAGTATTTTGCATGGATGCACATGAAATAACGAGGATTCTATTGATTATAGATCTGAAATTTTTATGGTGCACATATGTGCAAGAGATATGTGGAACGAGTATAAGGAATTCTTTCAACTTATAACTGGTTCAGTGTTATATATAGTCAAGTATCATCTGGACAGGAATAACAACCGTCACCAGTGATATTCTGAAGATGTTATTGCTATATACTAGTGGTCAATCCATCTAGGAGCCATCCAATCGTTCTCGATTCTATACAAAAGTGGATACTGAGTTGCACAATATGGCTATTATATATTTTGTTTGAAGAAGTTAGTCGAAAATTCATGTAGCAAGGGTTTCGTTCTAAAATATAAAGCATGGATTTTAGAAATTTAATTTAAGGGTAGTTACTTAGCTCTATTTTATTCAGGCATGTCTTTCACGCATAATTGGGCTTTGGATATATTAGACTCCGTCGTGAATGAGCATTAAACATTAACGCTTGAAGTTTGAGTTTTTTTTTATAAAGGATGCATTGTACCATTCTCCACCGATTGTCGCTAATTTCCGAGTTTACGGGATGCCGGTGTAACAATAGGAGCGATGATGAATAGAGGAGCTTATGGCGGTAGGTGGTGGAACCGTGAGGATATGAGTTTTTTGAAGACATTAGTTCTGTGAATGATGACCCAGACCTGTGTGAAATCTTACTACCATGGAATATCCCTTGTCTGGCAGAATATCCTTTGTTTTGTGGATGAGGCTAACGCTGGAGGTGTTGACATCGTGAGTATGTTGGTATCGTGAGATCTCTAGAAGGTTGCAACGTAAGTGGGGATCTTAGTATAAGTTAGGAATTCATGGTAAGTGATCCCTTGTGACAGGCTTCACGGATGACATACTCATAACAAATAGTGATGGCCTCATGGTTTGGTTTTTCTTACATATTTCAGAACACTTCTGACTCGTATGTGATGTTGACTCATCATAGCCATATTTCCGGAGAAGATGAATTCTTGAAAGCATCTTGTAAGCCCATATGCCATATGTTGAAAGGAAAAGCTTGAATTTGAAATGGTCATACCTTTTGAATGTTCGTTGTGCGCTGGAGATTTTCGTAGCTTCCTTGTTATCGTGATAGTTTAGAGAGTATCATAACCACGTATACTGTCTGGTAGGGCTTGCTTGGAACATGAAGGGAATTGATGGCGTCACCTTGAGAATTCTGAATTCAGTGTGTTTTCCGTAGTTGACCAGTGTGGTTGAAATCAACAACAACAACAATAGAGACGAAGTCCCCATGCCATGGACATAATCATATTGAGAGTGGAATCTTACGAGCTGTGGAGGTACTGGCGTACAAATGCTTTCGTCAGGATGATACGAGTGAGGGGTCTTGTTGCTACTACCGTTGTCGATTAAATATTTTGGTCGAAGGAGGTGAATGGGTTAAATATCTGAAACTGAAGAAGCCTTCAGTCCCCATGTGTAGCTATTTTGGTCTTATGCTCGACGATGGATAACTTGATAGTATCATCATGATTCCATGCCTCTGGGGTCTGGTCAGGCAAGTAAAGCCAAGAAGGTTGATATCTCCTATTGTTGTTGTTGTCTTTTCACGCCATGACTGGAGTAAGAATTTGAATTAAAGTTGGAGTCCTTGTTGGTGCTCGGACTGTTAAGTCGCAACTGGGACGCTTTCGTGAGCATTGAATGAAGTTGCGTATTATTATGACCTCTTGGCTCATAATCTTGTTTTACCTTGGATGTGATGATGACATGCTTGAAATGTTCATATAGGAGAAGTACTCTAGAGACGTCAAGGGTGAAGAGGATGAGCTGGAAGGTGTCCCTTTGCCGACGTGGTGTTATGGGTGTTTTCAAAGACTATGTTCCCAGATATGTCTCTTAAGCTATCCTTTGAATCCTTGATTGTTCTAGGGGATATGATGCGGTGAGCAGTTCCCATGCACACTTCTCTTTGATTTCTGAAGGTATATTTTCTGGAGTAGGCTTGGGATGCGTCTCAGCCTCGTCAAGGGTTGCAGGCGCCTATCAGATCCGACGACGTTGTTTAGAGAGGTGAAGATACCTTTGTGGCATGTTTTTGTAGAGTAAAGGGTCTTTTCGAAGTTATGACTCTTTAGTTAACGTCTCTTATAGGATGGAGAGATTCTTGACAGCAAGGGGATCTTGTGCAAATCTTCAGTCCCCAAGTGTGGTTCATGTGATTCCTCGGATGCAACTACTGAAGATGATGTTTCGAGTGGTGTCGTTGCGTAGGATGTCAATGCGATAAAAATTGCACTAATTGAGTACCTGAACGCTGGAGTTTCCTTTGAATTCAATTTTGACATGATCTGATTCTTGGAGAAAGATGATACGGATTAGCTTGGTGTTGGATGGCTTCGTCTTCATATGAGAGCCATTCAGGAGAACTTGAAGGAAGTAGGTGCATCTTCGGTTTAAAGGCGATTACCAAGGCTAGAGATGACACCGAAAGACTATCCTGAGAGTTGCGGCTTGCAACTGAAGCCCACTGCACAGGTGGAGAGAGCATATGATGATGGTGCTGAAAAAGTCTCCAGAAATCTTTTCTAAATAATAGGTTTTAAGGGTTTTTATGTGTTTATAAGATACCCAAATTTTTCGTGGTTTTATTTTGGGATTTTGAGTAGGTAAATTTTGAATGGTTTGCAAGGATTTTCTATAGAGAGAATAAATATTTTGTTCAATTAAGTAAATTGAAATCCTAAGTATGAATGCAAAGCTTTGCAAATATTTTGAAGGAATTGCAAATGTTGCGTAAAAGCAGAGAAATATTGCTAGGGATGGTAAAGTACTTTAATACTTGAAAGTTTTGTCAAGGGTGGTAAAGTGTTTAAGCCTTGAAAATTTTAAGATACTTGCCATGTAAGACTACCCATGTTGGCTTATCATTATTGACAAGTTTGTAATATCCATTTAATATAGTTTTAATGATCAGATATGGCTTTTCTCCAGGAGAGGAAGTAATGTCTCTGATCTTGAAAGGGTTGGATTTCGGTATCTCAGGTTGATGACACGTTTTAAAGATAATTGGTTTATTGGTTTGAATATTTTCAGTAGAGATGACCCTATCCATTATATAAACTTTTGAAAAGGATCATCCTCCTCTTCAAACCGTCAAGTAATGATGGGGTTGACACTCATGTCAAGTCCCCAAGACTTGATGGGACGCGGGACAGTTGGTTGTAAAGAGAGTTGTTGAACAAGACTTACTTGTAAGAGAAATCCACGGGTGTACGTCATTATCTCTCCTCCACGCAATTATTTAACGTCTAAATCTGTTGTTTAGTGATGTTCTGGAGGTGAATTATTTTTAGGTTCTGCTGGCTTGTTGGTGCCTACAGGTGAGTCCCTTGGTGACAATTTCTCCAGAGATGCGTCAAGCCTTGCCTGGTTTATGTGGATTCACGGACGTCCCAGAGTGACGTCGTAGTCTGGATCTTATATGGTAATTTGAAGCTTAATGCACGTTTGAATGTCACTTATGTTTACTTTGGAAGTAATGTAGCCATAGGCGTTCCCGGATTTTCCTTCAGAATCTTCAAGCGTGGTTGGTGCGTGTGTAGTCTCACGTCTGGAAATCCCGACAGTTCTCAAGGATTTGATAGTCATGATATTGTTGTCTTCTCCGGTATTTATTAGTGTTTTCACAAACTCGCCTCGTTTGACGCAGTGGTGAGGAGTTACATCTGGGCTTCTCTTTGTTCTTTTTGATTGCAATCTCCGGATCCGGCTTGAGTGGGACCATAAATTTTTCAGTAAAGAGGAGACGCTTACCAGAAACAACACAGTTGAGGGATGTGAATATATCCTTGCGCTGGGATTTGGAAAAATAGAGTATTTTGCACATGCGCTCCATCAAAGTATGGACGGTTTGGTTGGTGGATTCTCCAGAAAGGGTGAAATTCCTGACAGGGAGTGGGTCTCTATAAATACCCTCAGTCCCCAGTTGTAATTCTCCTGAATCTATCTTCTCCTTGAAGATATGCTTCAGACCGTTTCATTCAATGGTAGGATGGTTAGCGAACCTATGAAAACGGAAATAATTCGGATCTGACATCTCTTGGGCAGTTGGTGGACGTCGTACTTGTGACAACTCAATAGCTTTATCTTGTATCCACATATCTAATAGTTCAACGACTATGGAGAATGAAAATACATAAATATTGGGTTTGTCTTTGGCTGTTATTACGGCGGTTGTTAACGTGGATCTTCGGTTGATCAGTGTTCTTGTGTTGGTTCCCGCGTTGAGGCTGGCGATGGAGCTAGTGCTGACGTGGGGCGCTTAGTCTATGACACTTGTTGGGGTGCGGCCTTCCTCTTGGATCCTTTGTCAGTGATAACACTTACGGACCAGTCGTCTATCCCCACTATTGTTGTTGCGGCTTTTTTTTATGACGGGCCTTGTTCTCTTCAAAAAGGACGGAGCGGTTGTCGCGGATCGCTGGACAGCCTCTTGGGGATCAGAGGAAGTCTAAAAATATAAATTTTCTAGCAAAGATTTGCAGACTGGATATTGTAAGGATGCTGTTTGTAGTGTGATAAATGCGACGAGTGTTTTTTTTCATCCCGAGGAGGTTGTTCCAAGTCTTCACAAGCAATAAAGATATGTTGATCTCTCCTTTCCAGTTCTCGTTCAGCATAGGTATGTACTATTTTTCCTCGTCATGGTCGAAGACATGGATCCTAGAAGAAAAATCAACACCATCAGCGTTAATACCGAAATCAGTAGTATTCCCCCTAGGGTGAATGTTTGTTGGCTCCCCTGACAACTGATCTGTAAGAATTCTCAAAATAGAAAACATCTCGTTCCGGATCTTGATGGTATCAGCTAGATTTGTGATGATATCATTCATGAGATTAACTATAGTAGTCGGGTTTTGAGCACCCACAGCTTCCAAGGGAGTTTGAGCAGGCAAGATGAATTCTAGAGTAACATGAGGAATCCCGTTGATGTTGTAATGCATGGAATTGAGATTGGTTACTAGACCTGAACTGATGTTAGTCTATGAACCAGAACTAAGACCCACCTTATTGTCAGAAAGTTGAAGAATTGGATTCGTGGACGAGAGATTGATCACCCACTGTGGTCGCCAATTGTTAGTACCTAAAAATTGTTTATAGGCAAAACAATGTACTGTAGAAGCACTTTATTTAGATTCGGAAACCAAAATCGTACATAGCAAGCCTAAACCACGATAGTAGCCGTTCCTCCCTGCTTCGGTCACGATAAGAGGAAATGGGTTGATCTTAGGGGAGGGAAGCAAAAAAAGTTAAAGGAATTCTGTGTAGAGTTGCAAACTATTGAGAGAAATCACAGAGCTTATGAGAATTGTAAGCTTGTTGTGATTTCGAAATGGGCTAAGGAGCCTATTTATAATAGTTTGGGAACACACATATCTTTCCTTGTAAAGTAGTCAAGAGATAGAGTAGTGGAAGTCGTGGGGATAATGGAGTAACTGCCCATTATCCCTGAGAGTTTCTGGAAAACCACGATTCTATTATCTCATCAACTGCTCCAGCTTTCCCACTGCTTTGTAACTTCCATATCATGGGGTGTTATCACGCCACATGTTGCTATAACCACCAGACCAAAACCCAATGAATAATCCCCCCATGTAACATGATTTGATTTCTCGTAGGAATTGGTGGAGTCGTGGACTCAAGATGATGCTAGAACTAGCCATGATTTTGCTAGTTAAGCCTAGCAAAATTAGCGCCGCAAAAGAAGAGAAATGGTAGTAATGGTATTGGCCGTGATAATAAGATAGCGCTGGAGCTAGCACAGGGCTAGCGGTGGAGCTATCCCAGCGTTAACAACACTATGACCTGTTTGGCGCGTGCTTTGTTAGTTTTTCGGGTTTTTGGCTTTTCCTGGTCTTTTGGCACACGTGTGCGCTACTTATTGATGTTGGAAGTATGACTAGGGTTTGCCAAGGCTAGAACTTGTTAGTAGCATGATTATTGGCTATGTACCTCTAGCTTCGATATTTATTAATATTGTGGCCATATTTATGGCCTATTTAGAGTTTCTCAATTGTATGAGATTTATTGTTAGCATTTTATGCTTAACTTTTATGTAGTGCATACATAACATTTTCAAGAGATTAAACTGTGGAAGTTTGCAACTTGAAATTATGCTTGATGCGACTCTGCAATTAGATGGTATGATGAATTTTGTAGCATATTTATTCGAGAATAGTGTAAATCCCAGAATGACCATTGTGCCCTTTTCGCTTGACTTTTTGGTAAACTGATTATTTTGCCCCTGGTCCAAAACGTGATGAATATGGATTTTCACCTCTAATTATAAAATGACAATTTTACCCCTTGATTTTTAAAAGGACTATTTTACCCTGGTCTTAAAAAATTATCCAAATTGATTGTTTTACCCTTTGTCAAAACCCACCATCAACAATAGTATAGTTCAGATTGGTTTTCATTTATTTTCTCTTAACAATTCAATGATTTCCTTTAAAGTTTGAATGTGATGAGAATTAGAATGTACATATGAAGTATGTAATTACTGTTTGGCCAACACTGAAACAGTATTCTAAAAGATTATTGAGACCAAAAGAGTAAGTTTATTTTCCAATTCCAAATCTGAAATTCATCCCTACCATATAATACTTAAGGTAATTTAAGAAATTCATCTTTAATCCTTTTTATTATCCCCTCTAAATGTTTAGGTACGAAGGGCAATGGAAGGTAAAATTCATTTTGTAAACACTGAAGCAGGTAATATTAAGACAACCACAATACTCATTTATCAGATTAATATTATAAGTGACATTCAAAGGATAACAAATGGTTATGGCAAGCGGTATATGCCAATTACCCAGTTGAATCGGTGACATACGTTTTTTTTTATTTAATAAGGGGGATAATAGCATACATGGTTGTGTGTGGCCATATAATTTTGCATATGCACATGATTAAATTTATAGATAAGTGGTGTTTGTATGAGGTTGTGATTTTGATTTCTTTGCATGTCATTGCAGAGATAGATTTGGAGATAGAAACAGTTCCCTCAAAAATAGTGGTGCTGGTGGATTCTAATTTTGATGAGGTTGTCTTGGATGAAATGAAAGAGGTCATGGTTATGGTTATGTTTATGCACCTTGATGAGTATAACGTATAAAACCCGGCATCTGTATAAACAAAATGTAAGCAACTCTCGACGTAGATTTTGGAAGTTTAAACTTGTATTTTTTCCTTAACTTTGCAGGTGTGTTTTTAACAAATCCCTTCTATTTCTAAGTACATTATCAAATCTCTCTCTCTCTAAAGATCATTAAGAAGCTGAAATGGCAGAGTTTTGGGTATAAACTTAGGAACTCCATGATTAGCTCAAGGCAGCAATCCTTCAGATGGATGACAGGTCGAGGGGTAGATCAAGATGACGAATCACATGTTGAGGTAGAATATTATAATGACTTTGTTTTCTTAATTTTGCACATTGCTTAATCAAGATATGTTGCGCAGGTATCCTACAATCCAGCATGAGTAAGGGTAGTTGTATTGATACTTTAAGTGGAAGACTTCGAATCTAGCTTTACCAAGTATCTTCATCTACTACAAAATCATTTTGGTAGTCTGCTTTTATTTAAAAAGGTTGAGGGCCTGGATACCAACCTCAACACATTCCTTGCCGGTAACATGCCTTGACCCCTCACTGTTTAGCGATGCTATGCATGTCAATTAAATATACTGAAATATCAGGTAATATTACAGTTTTATGTTTCAATTGATAGAAAATGATATAAAGGCCGTACACGCTTGGGGGGATTACCTTGATTGGAATCCAAGGGAAGGATTCAGTTTGCGTAGTCACGTAGAAGAAGGTCACGTTAATTTATTGTTATGAATGTGTTTGTATATATTGAAATATTAGGTCTGATTACGATTTTATGTTTTAATTGCTAGAAAATGTTATTAAGGTCCCATTAAGTTACATTACGTTGTTGTTATGGATGAGGTTTCTCAGTTGGCTTAAATTGTTAGGAGTGGGTGATTAATCAAAGCACACCAATCAATTGCCATAAGTTTTTCATTGTTATTTGATTATTTTCAGGCTTCACATTTATTTCATATTACACCACTCATTTCAATGCTCTCAGGTTGTGGAGAAAGTGAAATGATCTCTAATGAAAGATAATAAAGTCCTTGAGGATCTTTTGATTTTTTCACACGAAGAAGATTGTGAAATTTGTGTCATTACTTGAGAAAGGTACATATATTATTTTCATATAACTGAACTTGAATTGAAAATTATTTCATGTTTGATTCATTAGATATAAGCAGGTTTAAGAATAAATTTACAATTGTGAGTCTCATTTTATATTTTCCAAGATTTACAATTTAAATTTTTGAGCTTCTGCTAAATGGGATGTTATTTAGAAATTGGAGTATCTCATGCAGAAGATTGCACGTTATGATGTTGGTATTGATGGGACAACTATACATACAGTTCAATGAGGTTGGGATTGATGAGGCAGCTATACTTGCAGCTCATTGTAGTTACTTGAAGAGCTTGCTACGTATGTGCAAAAACTAAGAGGTATATTCTTATTCATTGATTCAAAATGGACCTCAATATACTCTTCTCACGTATGTCTAAGTAAATTTTGTATCCTTAGAAGTAGGGTAAAGCCAAAGAATTAACTCAAACGGGGCTACGTAAACATATAATAAAAAATAAGGAAGAAAAGTAACAATTTGTTTCAATACAACATTATGTAAACATATAATAAAAATAAGGAAGAAAAGTAACAATTTCTTTCAGTACAACATTCAAAGACTAGAGATAAGTTTGTATTCAAATTCCAGTTTATTTTATAAACAAGCTCAAACAAGGGTATGAATATTTATGTTTAACTGAAAAAAATATTTTTGATTTAATAAGTTTTTTGTTTTTGTTTTTTTACGGAAAGATTTAAGATTTTTTTATTCTTTTTTTGTATGTATGCTCTAAAGTTGTCATATTTCCCCCTTTGTAGGTTTTGTTTCAACAAAGATAACCCCGTATGATGTTGTTAGAAAGGTGTTTTTTTTTGTACCTGACGTTATACAGTGAGTAAAACATACATTCCATGAAGTTGGTCGGTCTAAGAAGCATTGGATATGTGCATCTTTCTGATTGCATACAATTAAATGCATAAGAACTTCTTTGGGAAGTGACTAACGTATCTTCTAATATTTGAATCGCCTTCCCCGCAATCCCACTTTTACACATGTTTTGATCATAAATAACCATGTAACTTCATTAGGATTGACACCAGTTAAAAACATAGATCTTCATTGATCTTCAACGCCATTCGCTACATTTTGCTTCTACAAACAACTGATATTTTAGTGAAAGTTTCCCTAAAAAATATCTTAATAATTGTATTGTATGTTATGACATTTAACTTTAGCGTCCCCATTCTTTATGCCTTGACTCCTTATAAATGTCTTTGGAAAATCAAATCTCCCAGCAAGACAACATGTCTTCAGTAGCATATCCTACGATATCAATTATGAAACAACATAAAAATATACATAACATAAGAAAGAGGCAATTACAAATACAAAAATGAGTTTTTTTGTTTAACCAAAATGATAATCCATTCGACGATGGATTTTGAAGTAATAATCAGAAGAAAAATAAATTAAAAATCAATTTTGATTTTTTTTCTTTGGTAACTCAAAGAAATACAAACTCAGAATTAACGATCAGAACAAATTACCAAACTTATGCCCAAAAATACAAACTCAAGCCAGTGCAACACAGGAGCCAGATACTAGTTTTTAGGTAAAGTAGTAATACTGTAAGAATAGCCAGATGAAGGCTACAAGTTTTTTTAGGTGTTTAAATTTTGTTGTTCTTTATTTCAATTGGTGTCACGAAGATGCCAGATAAATTATAAGACCTTTTAATTAATGTTTGAACTTAATAATTTTTGATACTTTGTATTTCGTCCCAACATAAAATTGATATTTAAGTAGAGTTTTATATGATACAAGCCTATTACCAGTAAATTTCAAAGCAAATCGTGAAAACATAAAATTAAGGATGGGGAAATCTATGAATACCTAAATTTTCCAAGCCTGATATTGTAATTTACATAAAATTAAAGCCGGGAAAATTTATTGTATCGTAAAGTTTTATATGCAACTGTAAAATCCTATATTGTTTTTACAAGTAATTTTCTTTTAACCCGTTGATCTTAACTAGAATCGACCGATATAAGTGTTCACATTAATCAATTCTGGACAATCGACTGATATAACATGCACATCGGCCGGTTTGATTTTCTTTGTGATTGAAGAACATTCACATTGACCGATTATGGCTAAAGGAAAAAAATCGTTGGTTTTTATGATACAATCGTTTGATGTGGACATCATATCGACCGATTCCTTATTTAGAAAATTCCACTTTATTATGTTGGTGTTTAGGCTATAATCGTTAAGTATGAACATTTATATCGACCGATTTTTACTAACCATTTTTTCTGGATAGTTTTTAGGTTACAATCGGAATATATACCAATCAATATCTGCTGATTCTTCGTGAACGAAGAACTTCAAACTAGAATCGACACACGTGGTCCATCATATTAGTCGATTCTGGTTCAATATTTAAAAAAAATCATTTTTTTCATGTTTTGACGATTAATTAACACCGATTAATTTCACACCATATTGGTATTTAATTACCATATTAATTAATTAATTATGGGAAAATTAACATTAACAAAAATAGATGGATATGAGAGTTTTTAAAGTTACTTCAAAATGACTCTTTTATTATTTATGGCAAGCTACTATTGATTTTAGTAGGGGTCTAATTTAGTCAGATAAAAATAATTAAATGAGAGAGGTATTTGTGGAGAAAAGGGAAAGAACAAGAAAAAGACTCCAACAAAAGCCTGGCTATATTGGGGCCTACGAAAATTATTTTGGCCCTACTAAATTTTACTCCCAACTAGAGTGTGGGATAAGGAGGTGTCTATTTAGCTATTATAAAAATTACTAAACTACCCATTACTCAGTAATTACTCCTAATAATTAAATCAAGATATAAATACAAAAAACTTTTCTAATTTCATTAGATTTCAAATCAAACAAAATTTAAATCAAAAACAAAACAAAACAAAACAAAAAAAAAACTTTCCATTTCCTCTCACTCCGAAATCTAAAAATCCTAACCCTAACCCTTACAAAAACAAAATCTCATCATCCGGAGTTAACTATAAGGTAAATCTCTATAAACCCTTTCTTATAATAGCATTTGTGATAGATTCATGTGTAGAAATATTCGTTTTCATGAATACATTTTTTGTTTTTTTCCAGAATCGTTGGATGTGGATCCATCGTATCCAACGATTCTGGTTGTGTTCCTCATGAGCATGAAGAACATACGCCAGAATCATTGGATACTATGGATCCATATACAATGATTCTCATTTCATAATCCTCGTACAAAGTTACCATTTCCAGAATCGTTGGATACGAAAGAACATATCCAACGATTCTAGCTTTTCTGTTTTTTTTTTACTTTTTCTATATTGGAATCGTTGGATAAGACACTTTATTATTCGCCGATTCCTTTGCTTTCATGTTTTACTACTACATGTTGATTATTAATTACTTCATTAGAGATTATTGATTGAATTTTTTGTTGTTTAAATTTTTTTATATAGCCATTATGAATGGTCGCAAAAGAGGTTATGGTCCAACAAGACAGTGTGACATTGATAGAAGGCCACAAAAAAAGGTTGTCTGCGACCTCAGCTGCCTATCCAGAACAAACTGGAAGAATTCCTAGAAATCTGCGTTTGTCGGCATTGGAAGAGCTTGAGGAGGTGATTGAAATAACATCCGTCTTAAGAGAGGATATTGCTAATTGGAGATCCCGATGATGCAATACTTGAAGAGGTTGTTGCCGCTGCTGCTGCTGATGGTGCCGCTCCTCCTGCGGATGATACCTAATCAATGTTTTTAATACTTGTTGGCTATCCTAAACTAAGACTTGTTGCGTTACCTAGTTTGTCTTGTTTTATTCGGAAAATTATTTTTATTTTGTTGGTGGATACACCATCGCGTCTATACACTATAATATTAAACGGGCACTCATGCTTTTTTGATTTAGTAATGTAGACCCTTTGCGTCTTCTTCGCATATGGTTTGTCTTTTGTCTAGTGACTTTCAATCTTGCCACTTCTCTCGCAAACAATTTCCAAACGATCATTCCTCGAACATTTTCCTAAGACTAACGCTTATTTGTTCTCTATCCCTTTGTCCATAAACCATTGCTTTGCATCGTCTCTCTTTTTCCACACTGTATTAGTGGTCAAAAGTATCAGGCCCCATCTGAGACACGGGTTCAGGTTAATCCCTGCCGAGTGCTTCAACAATCTACAATACCTATCGAAAAACTTAGCCTAACTGAATCGGTGGACATGGGACAATTGTGCGAATGATTCTAAAGAATCGTCCTTTATGTCCTCCCATATTAACCGATTCTTCCTTGTCTATATTTTTGAAAAAAATCCCCCATGACTGGAATCGACACACTGAACTGACTTGTGTGCCGGTTCTAGCATTCAGCAAAGTGGAACTCTCTCGACACTTTTTCAATTAGAATCGGCGCATAGAGCAACACCTATCGAACGATTCTGTTTTTGGAAAATTTTAGGAAATCTTCAGAGGATGGAATCGTTCGATGAATGAGTCCATGAATGATGATTATTTGACCTACCAATCCCGTCAAAATATATAGAAGAATTGTTCGTTGTTCATGACGATATCCACCGATTCCGGTTCATATCCTCCAAGAGATATAGAATCACTGGATACGATGTTATCTTATCCAACGATTCTGGGTAGAACATAGCCCAGAAAACAACTCAAAATTTTGCAAAAAATCCACTTTTGGGCGATTATAAGGTTGAAAAACATGTTTGAAGATCCTAATATCGTATACATGATGATTGGAAGCATTAAGACCTTCATTACTACCAAATCGTAAAACCCTAGTTTTCCCAACTTTTTCTCCTTCTTCTACAAACTTTGAAAAACAACTCTACTATAATTCTTACAATCTAACACTAACTATAATCTAGTTTTGACCACTAACTAAGTTTAACTAAAATTTGAATTAATTAATGCTAATCAAACATATTAGTTAATAACATAAATAGTTGGATAAGTTTTTTATTTTTTTTCTTTCCGTAATGATCCTATTTTAACTTTTACTGGTAGAGACAAAATAAATCCCGTAGACCCTAATATAGGAATAAAAAGGCAACTAAAAGTTTACAACTTAAAGATGTCTTGTCCGAAATAATTTGAGCAGGTGATGAGAAACTATAAAATGTATCATCCAAAGAGCACAATAAAGCATCTTAGATTTGTTTAGTTTTAGTTTTTTTTTCTGTTTTTTTTCGTTTTTGTTGCCGCGCTTTATTTGGGCATGATTTGTGTAATTGTTTTGGCGGCTTTTGGTAAATAAAATTGATAATTTAGTGAAATAAGAAAAAAAGAGCACCAAATAATCGAATCATGTTAGATCGATTTCACAATTTCCTCCGTACGATGTGTTTCTACCACAATTAGAACAAAAAATTAGTTTAAAACTTTAGTAAAAATAAAGGTAAAACTATTAGTATTAGTACACATATATATATTTTTTTAAGCATATGACCTAATTGGGTATAAAAAACAACTCTACTTATTGTTAAGTAAATGGTTTTTTAGCAACTTTTTACTAAAGTACCCTCATTTACTTAGGAATAGTCAGAGGTCAAATTCGTCGAATTCGAACACCAAGGTAAAAATGCATATATATTGAACTTGCCTTTTAGTTGTTGGAAAATAGGGTTAATTAGAGGATGAAAAACATAAGATATTGTATTTCCGACTTCAAGACTCTAAAATATTTCTCTTAGACGATTATTTCGACCATTTTAGTTAATTTAACGATGACAACGGGTATGTGAAATAATGTCTTCAGAATACCATGAAGCCCTATAACAATAAAATTGGATTCAAAATTTGTACCCCTTGATCCAAGTAAGAACACGCGAACGTAAAGTTTTTGATGATGCTTTAGTAGAAAGAAAACAGATAAAATTTTGATCGTTGAAATGGACGAACATTTTCACTGGTTATAGGAAGATTTATGTCCACTCCATTGAAGATATCTCTTTATCTCTAACAGATACCTCTAAAAATCATCAATGGTGGTTTATGAAAAAAAAAATGTTTATTTAACTTTAAACGGAAGTGGATTATGTTTCCAGTAGTGGCAGCGGCAAGCAAAAAAACGATGCTTTTTGAAAATATCCAGCATTAACGGATCAAACTTTCTAGTAACAATTGAAATAATGCACATGTCCTCTACTGGCCCAGATGAAGGCACGCGATAATAAAAAAGAATGACTGCCTTGCTCAAATTCATCTAACCCAAGTCAAATTCTCCGCCGCGTCACCCTTTGAAAAAAACACTCAAAAACAATGGTCTAAATCCTACATTAATCTGTAAATATCACCGACATTCTGCGAGTGATTAGATACTCGTATCCGTCCAACGAAGAGATTGTCGTCGAATAGATTCTTTTGATCAAATAATTCCCTCTTAAAGAAAAAGAAAACAAAAGCAATCAAGAAAAATTATCTTTTTTTTTTAAACAACTTTGGTTTTCATGGTTTTGTTGGAGTGGAGCCAAAAGGAGATACAAAAAGAGAGTAATTAATCATCTTATTCCTATTCCTTTGAAGTCTGTTTTCCTTTCTTTTTATGTTGTTTTAACAAAAAGCTTTCGAGGTATTCGATTATCGTCTTGGTTTTTCCTACTACTCTCAATCAATGACACGCATGTTAGATTTTTTGCTCGTTTGTGGTTGGCAAATCTTTTGAGCTGTCTTCGAGAAACTAATGGTGAGGAGTATAATACAGAGTGCACCCATGCATCACCATTTTTAATTTTTTTTTGTTGAAGCACATTTTTGAAACTTGTTGAGTTCTCTGTTGTATATTATCTGGTCATGAATTCTACTGTGACTTCACCATGCATGCCGACATAACACATCTTTAAGACGGACAAATATGAAAGACAAATAATTGTACTCTGTACAGTACACGTATATTCGCAAAGTTACCATTATTCAATCGGCAATTATATTTCTGTAGTTGATCGACAAGAGGTATTTTCTTTAGGGAAACTTGCTAGTGGTCCCATTTTTGAATGTTATTTTTTTCTTTTGAAGTATTATTTTATTAGTGAATAGGTGGAAGAAGTTTTTTATTTGATTGTATTGTATAAAAAAATAAAATCATACTTTGCTAAACAAAGAAACGCGTAAAGAGAAGTTTCTAAAATCACTAAATTATGAACAGAAGCGTATCAAGTGGAATGGGATATTTTTTTGGTATAAGAAACCTGATTTAAAGGCTCCTCAATTAATAGAGGGGTTCTTCATATAAGACGAAATAAAGACATTTGAAGTAAAATTTAAGAACCTCATGTTCAAAATATTTTTATAATGACTAAATTATCCTTGATTAGTTAGTATTAGTAAAACTAAATAGCTAATTTATTAAGCTAATCATAATTGATTTTAAATAAACTTATACTTAATTAAATAAAATCATTTTTTTTTGTTTGGTAGGAATAAATATTAGAAGAAATTTAAGATAACTTTCTAGGTTTTTTAAAAAATCCTAGATTTTGATTCAATCAACCTGAGTAGTGAGGTGTACCTCTAAATTAAACTCTTGGTCTTTTAATGGCTCAAATTTGATGAAATTACGTAATAAAAGATGATTTTTTTTTTGATTCAGAGAATTTTACGGTTGGGTTTTCATGTCGAACCCAACTGTAAACACCATTTACGGTTGGGTGTTCTTCCCAACCCAACCCTAAATTCTAACAGTTTTACGGTTGGGTTTTCGCATCGAACCCAACCGTAAATAATAAAAAAAAAATTATTATACAGGATGATTTACGGTTGGGATTTTCCAATCAACCCAACCGTAAAAACCAATTTTAGTTTACAATTTCATCCAATATTTACGGTTGGGTTTAGACTTTCCAGCCCAACCGTAAAATATCTTTTGGACCATTGAGTTTAAGGTAAAATTGGGGTTTAAAAATCAAATTTTTAAATTTATTCAATCATTTTAACTAGATTGAAGGTAAATTGGGTCATTCAAAAGAAAAACCAAAAACAACACAAGTACTAGAAACCAATTTTGAATGATCCACGAACATTTACGGTTGGGTTTTGGCTGAAAACCCAACCGTAAATAGCCGTTTTAGTTTTAGTGATGATCATTTACGGTTGGCTTTTGTAATCGAACCCAACCGTAAATGATCATCTTCATCTCCTTTATCCCACATTTTCTATGCATAAATCATATTTTTATTTGGTTTGGTTGGTGGAAAAAGTAGAAGAAAGAAAAGAGTTTTTGGTTGTTTTTTGAAAAGCCCTAGATTTTGATTTTCTTAATCAAAATGAGTGATTGTAGTGGCAAACTTGTGGTGGGTGAATCATTGTATGATAACGAAAACAAATTTTACATACCCATTGAGGAAGAACCAACTATGTATGATTATTTGGATGGTAGAGGTTTTAAGTGAAAGTTGTAATGGTGAAACTCAACCAAATGGAGAAACTAAGCGTCACAATAAAGATTCAATTGGCTAGAGTAGTCAAGTATACCTCTAACTTAAACTCTTGTTTTTTTTGGCTCAAAATTTTATGAAATCACGTACATAATAATGATACTTTTTGTGATTCAGGTAGTTTACGGTTGAGTTTTCTTCTCAAACCCAACCGTAACCGTACTTTTCATGGAGGAAAAGTACACCGTAACCGTTTTACGGTTGGGTGTTTAGCACCGACCCAACCATAACTCATTATGTGCATGGGTATTTATTGCACTAGTTACGGTTGGGTTCGACTCTTGATACCAACCGTAAAACTGTTAGGGATTTTTTTTTTCTTTTTACAATTAGGTTTGAAGCCACAACCCAACCGTAATTTCCTCTACGGTTGGGTCCGACGCTCATAACCTAACCGTAAAATTATAGTTTGTAGTGTTTTTTTGCCTAATGCCTTGATTTTTTTTTTCATCTCGAGATTGTACCTCACCCAATGTATGCTCAGCCTCCTCCAAATGATATTCAAACTAGAGATACTACGGATCACTATTTGAACGACTTGGTAGGTTATAGATAAGTTGTTAATTCCTTTGGACAATATAGCTAACTCAACTTTTTATTTTCTAAATTTGTGTTCTTGGACCATGTATACATGGGATAAAAGAGATGATGCAAAGAAATGGGCTAGAGAACATGGAAAACTCATCATGTGTGTGATTGTTTGTAACAACCAACAAAAAGACAACCGTTTTCAAATGGTTTGCGAGTGTAGTGGATTCTATACAAGTCATGCGAAGAAGGTTACTGAGTATGTAGGAAAGACGAAGAGGAAGTCAAAAACTTTCACTAAGAAGACGGGATGTCCTTTCAAGCTTCAATTTCATACCAACAACGAGAATAAGTGGTTCTTATCTAGAGTTGTATGTGGTCGTCACAACCACCTACCACCAGAGACTTTGTTATGCATCCTTCTGCGGGACGGCTCACCGAGGAAGAAAAGGTCATCGTAGGCGATATGACGGAAAAACGAATGAAAGCCACTGATATCCTCAGACACTTGAAGAAAATAAACCCAAAGAATGTCTCTATGTTGGAGACAATCTACAACGCCAAATCCAAGTTGAAGAGTGAGAAATGGCAAGAAAGGGACCAAATCCAGCAACTTATGTACTTGGGGGAGAAACACAACTACACCATGTTCCACAAAGAAGATGAGAATAAAGAAATAAAGCATATTATATTGCTCATCCCGAGTTTATGAAGTTAGCACGATGCTCCCATCAAGTGCTTTTAATGGATTGCACGTACAAAACTAACAAGTATGAGCTCCCGGTCTTGAATTTTGTCGGACAAACTTCTACCAAGTCCCCGTTTAGTGTTGCCTTTTTCTTCTTGAGAGGCGAGCTCGAAGAAAGCTATGTGTGGGCATTGGAACAAGTTAAATTATTCTACGTTGAAGGATATACCCCCAAGGTGATTATCACCGACAAAGAAAAAGCCTTGATGAATGCCATAACAAGGGTATTCCCGGATGCTCATCACCTTTTTTGCAGTTCCACTTGTGGGACAATATTCAAACCAAGTGCAAAACGATTATTCGTCCAACAAAGAAAAACGAGATGGAGAGAATTGAGGAATTACCGGTACCTCAACAAGAAAAGGCCAAAGAAAAATTCGAGGAGGATGACAAGTTGGTGGAACTAAAATGGGCTAGTTTCCAAAGTGAATGAGACGCTTTGACATGGTATATCACCAAGGAAGATTATGAAGAAAATGTTTGGATGTTTTGCTTGTATTGGAGTGATTATCCAATAGTTCTAAAGTATTTGATGGACCATTGGTTGAATCCGCACAAAGAGAAGTTTGTAGCGGCGTTCACAAACCAATATAAGCACTTTGACAACCAAGCTACAAGTACCACAGAGTCATCTCACAACCGAATGAAGAAGACGCTTCATAGTTGTGATGGCGGGTTTGTTACGATCTTCCAAGCGATGCACGATTATTTTCTCCATGACCTTGATAGAGTTAAGGAACTTTTCGAAAAAAGCCGTTGTAGAAAACACACCATTTATAAAGACGAGCCATGGCTCGAAGGAATTTGTTATAAGGTGTCGCATTGCGTAATTGAGAAGATAATGTACGAAGTTAAGCATTATAGGTTAGGCATCATGCACGGAGAAATCCTCGCAAACACTTTCAATTGCGTCATCCATTATATCTCAAATGGATTAAGTCTTACATTTGCACCAACAAGAACAACCTTTGTCGAACAATTGGCTAAGAGAAGATGTGTGATTGGGATGGTGCAAAATTGCCATTTTGTCGGTCTCAAGTTGAAAGAAGGAAGCCCATTACCTCCGTTAAGGAGAGGATACGACGGCGCAATCGCCAGGTCTTGGTGTAACCGGTTCGAGCGAAGTTTCGAACTCTGGAACACATTACGACTATCGCGTTTTCAATTCACAGGAATTGTTTCTGACTCGGAGTCGGAATGATAATATTATTGACTAAATGTAATATTGGTAGTGACAATATCATATGTATTTTGGAGGAATCATAATATGAATAGAGTATTTTGGAAAATAAAATTGTTATATTTTACGGTTGGGTTCGACCTTCGAAACCCAACCGTATAACCGACTCGTAACAAATTTTGTGGATTATGCCAGTTTTACGGTTGGGTTCGACCTTCGAAACCCAACCGTAAATGTGTCTGAAAACACACAATTAATGTAAACATCCATTTCTCATTACTTAGACCATATTACAACCCATTAGACCATTAAAGTATTACATAGACAATTGAAATTACCACCAACAAAACAAAATTCCATTACAAAAGAACTAATAAATAGGTTTGCGAGTGAGCAAAAAGTCTGTAGGATGTGGTAATGAGGTAGGTATAAAAAGGGCCATATTTTCCATCTCATCCATTCCTGAATAAATCTCTCTAAAACCTCATCTTCGGTTTCACCCCTAAGTTGTAGTTGACCAATAATACGAACTAATGCCAGAAATTCTTTAACTTGTCGGTGTATAGTGTCATATCGACAAATCAACTTGACGTGATCACGGTTATAAGGGTTGCCGGTTTCAGAACAAAAGTTTTTATAGATTGTTTGCCAATAACTCTGACTCGTTATACTACCTTGCCTTCGTTCTTCTCCTCTTTTTGGATAACATAATACATAGTTGCGGCAAATACATAAAAAATCTTCATCCAAAGTAAAATCAGTATTTTGAACCCCAGGTTGAGCCATAATCTAGTATATCAGAGTAATAGGTTTGTTGGAGATGATTGTTGTAAAAGAAGTAAGGTTCTATTTATTTTAAAAAAAATTGATGGGTTTGATATGTACTCAACCATTTGACATGTGTAACGACTTTATTTCAAAGAATGGGTCGTACAAGGTTACAACGGCATTTTTTCAAACCAAAAAGGCCTTCAAAATCGAAATAAAAGATTCTTGAAAAGGATTTTACGGTTGGGTTGGACTCAAAAACCCAACTGTAAAACTGTAGGGAAATAAAGGCCAGGTTTACGGTTGGGTAGGGTCCTGTGGACCCAGCCGTAAACCTGTCACTAAACATTTCATCCAGTTTTACGGTTGGGTTTTTGAATCAAAACCAACCGTAAATGTTCATGTTAACTTATTTTTGGAATTTCAATTAAACTCCAAATCGGGTTAAAAAATCGATTTTTTTGGCTTATTCATTTTATTTTACTAGTTTTAAAGTAAAAAGGGTCATTCAAACAAACAAAAACCCAATTGAACGCAAACACTCCAATACAACTTTTGAGTTAACTTGAATATTTACAGTTGGGTTTTGACTCAAAACCTAACCGTAAAACTGTCCTTCTTGAAGTTTTTGGGTTGGTCTATGGTTGGGTATGGACTTGTGTCCCAACCGTAAATGAACCTGGGATACAATAATGAGGAAATACATTATTTGAATGAGGAACAACATCACAGAGTTTTAGTGAGAATCAAAGACCGAGTTGCTGCCGAGGAAATAAATAATCACCAAGATTTTTCTTTCTCATCAAAAATAAGATATACTCGATCTGCCGAGATTTAAAGCATTGATTAAAAAATATTTCGAGGCCTGGAAGCTTGGTTGTTGATGTAGTATATAAAGAAGTCGAGAGGAACAAATTTGAGAGGCTGACTCTCGCCAGAAACAAGAGACAAAAATTCAAAAAAAAAAATCTGCTCGTGAAGAAGGAAGAAGAAGATGAAGAACATAAGGCTAGCGTAAACTGTCATTTATTTCTGTTACCTTTCCTTTTAATTTCAATACCTTTTGTAGCGGTTTCGAGAATTGTATCTACTACAGTTATGAGTTTAATGCATACGGAGGGCGTCGTTGATCCATTCATCGATCCATCATTTTATTGATTTAGCGACGCCACTGGTTTTTTCTTATTTGTACAACTTTTGGAGTGTGTCGTTAAATCGACAAGAAATAAAGAAAAAATTACGAGTTATTCTTACTCAATAAATTTAATTTGATTTAACAATTTTCTTATATTTTCATCTTCATTAGTAGCTAATTTTCTTTTCTGGGGTGTAGGATGAAGCTATGTGATGTGGATTTTCAATAGTTCTATTTCTTAGACAATACTTATTCTGCTGTTTGTGATATTCATGACTAATAATTTCTCTTCTAAAAAATGCTTTATTTTAATTGTGGACGATTTTTAAACTGTTGATCTTTTATAAGCAAATGAGGTTATGTTTTAAATTGTTGTCAGAATTTTCACTGACTTCTGACATGTTTTGGTTTTAGGTTTTTGTTGTTTTGGGAAAATTTAGGTCAAGAAATGTAAAGATGAATGATAGTTCCCATAATCAGAAACCTGCTCAGATACCATGTTACAATGATAAAAGAGATATAATGGTAGAAATAAAGTTCTTCTTTTTTCTTGAATCAATTGTCTGCATCTGAGGCCTATTTATATTGCAATGCTAATTA
>JAJJMC010023031.1:57480-232375 GCA_023531435.1 Papaver californicum
TAATTAGCATTGCAATATAAATAGGCCTCAGATGCAGACAATTGATTAAAGAAAAAAGAAGAACTTTATTTCTACCATTATATCTCTTTTATCATTGTAACATGGTATCTGAGCAGGTTTCTGATTATGGGAACTATCATTCATCTTTACATTTCTTGACCTAAATTTTCCCAAAACAACAAAAACCTAAAACCAAAACATGTCAGAAGTCAGTGAAAATTCTGACAACAATACCAATTGAAATTCAACCAACATTCCCGATGAATTACCGCTGCAAATCGATGCGTTGCTGCGAAATAGCCTTGGAGCACAACCTGCAACAACCAATTATGAGAATCTATCTCTTGGAATCAAACTCAATAGAGACAACTATGCATTATGGGCAACCTTGATGAAAAAAGATATTGGAGGCATAGGTAGAAGCTCTCACATTACTGGACAACCCACACCGTCGACAAAAACAGATCAAGCGTACACACGCTGGGAACAAGATGACTAGTGCGTATTTACGTGGCTAATTCAGAATATCGAATCAAATCTGGTGAATAATATCTCGCAATATCCGACTGCAAAAGCCGCTGGCTGTTACATATGGTTCCACAACCGATTTTTTGTAGGTGTTTGACCTTCACAAGAAGGAAAATTCATTGAGACAAGGTGGAGATACCTTAGAAGATTGCTGGAACAAACTGCAGAGTATCTGGATGACCATCGATCGACGGGATCGAAACCCAATGAAGGATCCCCAAGATATTTAGATTTACAATAGTAAAATTCAAGAACAGAGATTTTACCAACTGTTAACAGCCATTGATGATAAGTTTGAACCAATTAAGCAAGACATTTTGAAGCGGGATCCTCTACCCTCATTCGAAGATGCTTATGCTACTATACGGAGGGAGGTCTCCAGGCTCCACATTTTGAAAGCGGCATCCTCCGAAGTCGACTCAGCATCAGGGATTGGTGTAGGTCTGGAGGCCAGAAAAACCAAATTTCGTTTTGATTCACAACGAAGTAGGGACAAAGAAGACATATCGAAGCTATTTTGCACCCATTGCGGGATGAAGAAGCACACTAAAGAGACATGCTTTAAGATTTTGGGCTATCCAGATTGGTGGGAAAACAACCACAAGGAGAAATCGGGACATCGTGTGAACACTGGCAAGGGAGCAGCCAACAACAACAGTGGCATCCAGGGAGGTGCAATGGTTTATGGAGGCGCGTCTATAGGAATAAACCAGGAAAACCATACATGTAAAGGGTTTGGGATTGCCACCCCAAGCCCTTCAATTATTAACCCCAAGTTTTTTAAACCTCATTGTTTCGGTTTTGATGAGTTTGAGGATCAGATTAGTCCTCCTAGATTTAAGAACTGCAGGACCAGTCTTTGTGACTTCTTAGCCCAAAAAAATTATAACCCGAAGCCCAAAGCCTACCAAACCCAATCTGCACCCAACTTCCGCCCTGAAAAATCATTTGCCTGGATTTTTAATTGCGGAGCTACAGATACTATGACCTATGACCCCAAAGATTTTTTAAACTTGTCGTCACCGTCAAAATCCCATATGGAGACTGCTAGTGGAGAACTTGTTGAAGTGAAAGGAAGGGGTTCTATTGTGTTTTCTGACAAAATAAAGTTACATAATTGTCTATATGTTCCTACATTATCTTCAAAGTTTTAGTCACTTAGTCAGGTGACAAAGGAACTTAACTGTGTGGTGCTGATGTATCCAAAATTTTGCCTTTTGTAGGACATTCTTAAGAAGGAGATCATTGGGCGTGGTACTGAGCGAGGAGGCCTTTACTACGTTGATGAGGTGGTTCACGAGGGACATGCCATGCTTGCTCACGGAATTACCAACAGACAACTTTGGTTGTGGCACCGACGTCTTGGTCTTCCATCATTTGGGTATCTTAAGTTTTTATTTCCTAGTATTTTTTCAAATAAATCCACTCATATAAAATGTGAAACTTCCATTCGTGCTAAAAATCATAGAGTTTCCTTTTATCCAAGTAACACTAGAGTTGACTCTGCTTTATCATTAATCCACTATGATGTGTGGGGCCCAACTTTAAATTCTAACAATGGTCGGCTTCGGCATTTCATATTGTTTGTGGATGATTTCTCTCGCATAACTTGGATATATTTTATGAAACATAAATCAGAAGTGCCTGATTTACACCCAGTTTAATAAGAAAATACAGATTCTTCACACCCAGTTTAATAAGAAAATACAGATTCTTCGCTCCGATAATGGATGAGAATTTGCAAGTCAGTCCATGCAAGCCTTTTTCCAGAAAAATGGTCTTGTCCATCAAACTTCGTGCCCCGACACACCTCAGCAAAATGGTGTACCTGAAAGGAAGAATCAGATATTACTTGAAATGTCTCGTGCCATGATGATTGAATCTCAAGTTCCTAAATCTTTTTAGCTTGAAGATCTAGCTATATCGGCATACCTAATCAACCGTCTTCCTACCCAAATTCTTAATCACAAAACCCCTTTACAAACGTTAGCTACCCAAGCCACAATACCTTCTATTATAAACTTACCACCCCGAGTTTTATGTTGTTCAGTGTTCATCCATATTCCCAAAACAAATAAAAACAAACTTGATCCTTGTGTAGAGAAATGTGTCTTTGTGGGGTATGCCATGTATCAAAAAGGGTACCATTGTTATATTCCAGTCACCCGTCGCGTCCATGTCACTATGGATTGTGACTTCTTAGAGTCTGAATATTTCTTCTGCCACCAACCTAGTGTTCAGGGGGAGAGAATCAGTGAACCACTAAGTTGGTTAAGCAATTTAAGTTGTTCCGAGATTGTTCTAACAGAGAAGGTAGATGGAGCCACCGAACCTGCCTCTCCCAACGTAGACGGGGTTGACGGACCAGTACACACAATCAATTAATCTACTTCGGATGATGTCCGACAAGAGGTAAATGAGTTGTACACTGATGATTTGTCTTATGATTTGAATAATGCCATTAATCCTGATGACAGCTTAGTACCGGAACTAGAAGAGCCGGAGGCATTTTCCCAACCTCCGAGGAAATGTGCCGCCTAATCTATTCTCACCATAGCATGTGTCATGTGCTTCAAGGTATCCAGTAAATGTAGCCATGTGGAGAGTTGTTAATCTTGCAAAGGCATTCTCTGTCACTCTTCTTTCGAAAAAATATTCCTAAAACAGCTCAAGAGGCAAGTAAGAAGATTGAATGGCAAGAAGCTATGAATACAGAAATGAAAAAACTTGAGAAAAAAGGCACATGAGAGAAATGTATGCTACCAACAAGAAAAAAAACAGTCGGTTACAGGTGGGTCTTTACCATCAAATATAAGGCTGATGGAACCATTGAACGGTACAAAGCAAAATTGGTAGCCAAGGGTTATACACACACATATGGCATCGAATACTCAGAAAATTTTTCCCCGGTTGCAAAAATTGTCACTATCAGGGTGTTATTTTCGGTAGAAATAAATAAAGACTGGCCACTTCATCATTTCGATGTCAAGAATGTTTTCCTACATGGAGATCTGGAAGAAGAGGTATATATGGAAGTACCACCCGGGTTCTCGGATGAGTTCCAAATAAATGAAGTATGCAGGCTCAAGAAAGATTTATATAGGCTTAAACAATCTCCTCGTGCATGGTTTGGGAGGTTTACAATGGCTATGAAGCGATATGGGTACAGACATAGCAATGCTGACCAAACCATGTTCTTTAAGAGGAAAGGAGATCTGATTTCTTGTCTGATAATATATGTTGATGACATGATCATAACAGGAAGTGATGAAGAAGAAATTGCACAACTTCAAAAAAGTCTCTTTATAGAGTTTGAGATGAAAGATCTCAGTGGACTAAAATATTTCATAGGGATTGAAGTTCTGCAATCAAGAGAAGGAATTTACATCTCCCAACGGAAGTATATACTAGACTTGTTGGTTGAAACTGGTATGGTTGATCGCAAACCCAGTGATGCTCCTATGATGGTGAACCACAAACTCAAGATGATTCAGGGAGCTGAGCTAGCATATTGAGAGAAGTACCAGAGGTTGGTGGGAAAGCTAATATACTTAGCCCATACCAGACCCGATATTGCTTACGCTGTTGGAGTAGTAAGTCAATTCATGCACCAACCTCAGATAGATCACATGGAAGCATCCATGAGGATAGTACGATACCTTAAGGGCACTCTAGGAAGAGGTATCGTGTTTAGAAAGAATGGACACCTGGATATTGAGGCCTTTACTGATGCTGATTGAGCTGGTAACCCAAATGATAAACGATCCACTGCAGGGTATTTTACCTTAGTTGGAAGGAACTTGGTCACTTGGAAAAGTAGGAAATAGAAGGTAGTGGCACTATCAAGTGCATAAGCAGAGTTTCGAGGCATTGTAAAAGGAATCACAAAGATTCTTTGGCTAAAGAAATTGATGAATGAGATTGGTTTTCCACTAGAGCTTCCGACTCAGTTGATGTGTGACAATAAGGCGGCAATTAGCATCTTAGAAAATCCTGTTCAACATGACAGAACCAAACACGTAGAAGTGGATCGACATTTCATAAAGGAGAAGATCGAAGACGACACTATTGATCTACCCTTTGTGAGATCTAAGGATCAATTGGAAGACATCCTCACAAAGGCAGCTACAGGCAATATTTGAATCAATATTGTCCAAGTTGAGCATTGGAGATCCCACTACTCAACTTGAAGGGGTGTGTTAGAATATTATAAAAATATCTTAAAAATATTCAAGAATTATTCAAGAGTATTTTAGTGTTAGAATATTATAGAAATATCTTAGAAATATTGTAACACTAATCAACTTGAGGGGTTTGTTAGAATCTTCTAGAAATATCTTAGAAATATTCTAGAATTATTCTAGAATATTTTAGTGTTAGAATATTCCAAAAATATCTTAGAAATATTCTAGGAATATTCTAGAATAATTAGCATTGCAATATAAATAGGCCTCAGATGTAGACAATTAATTCAAGAAATAAGAAGAACTTTATTTCTACCATTACATCTCTTTTACCATCGTAACACTCGATTCACATTGGTACCAAACAATAATTGCATTTCTAATGATTTCTCGAATACCCATGATCTCTTTCCTAGCATGTTCATGAAACCTGGATAAGTTCTTTTACCCTGGCAGGGAAGCCATGGTAGAACTGTTAGTGATAGAAAGGGTGCTTCCATAAGGAAAAAGAAGATGGTGGCAGGCCGTAGTAATTAGGTAGGTGCTGATATAAGTGGGGTGTATCCATAGAAGCCTAGGTGTACTTATAATACGTGGCTTCCCTAATGAAAAATATTAATTGGAAGCCTCTATCATAAATCATGTTGCCTTCATAAGTTCTACTAAGCTCTCGTTGACCTGTCAGTTCCAGGGAACCAACAAGTTTTATTTCTTATTTTGCCCATAACTTCCTCATACGAAGTCGGAATGAGCTCATTTTTTCTCCGTTGGATGTGTTTCTTCGTTTTATACAAGATGGTTATAAGAAATCCTGTTCTTGGACGAGTTACACCTGATATTTATCCCTTCTTCATTTGTGTTGGATGATTTCACCTAATAAAAGATAAATAAACAAAAACAAAAGTAATATACAATAATTTACAAGAAATCTAGCAAATAAGTAGATGAAATCGACACTCTAAATTTGTAAAATATGCACTTATCAATGTTATAGCTGAAACAAGAAAGAAGATGGTGTTATTGAGAGAATTTGATCCAATGTTCGGTCTACATGACTCAGCTAAAGATATTGTTGCTGATGGTGGTGCTGCTGATGCTGGGGAAGATGATGTTGTTGATGTAAATGGTGATGAAAATGGTTTAGTTTATGGATGTTTATTTTTATCGAAAACAATAGTTTGTGCTTCTTTTCAAAGACTTGTTATAGGTTTGGTTTATAATGACTATAAGGTTTAATTGGGTTTATGAATTGATAAACTAAGGTTTAATTATATTTTATGAATAAGTCAACTTGAATTAGTAAATTTGATGTAAATGGTTTAATTACGCCTTATATATTAGTTTCCTTGGACATGGTCAAACTTTGACTCAACAACTAGTTTTTTATTTAAAAATATAACCATTAGCCCTTTATGCATATAAATATAATAACTCATTCTCCATCATACACTACTTTATTCAAAGAAATCCTTTTCCATCATTCACTACTTCATTCAAAGAAATCCTACTACAATGGATAATTTGTCGTCATCAACTACCAAGTCAATTGCCACTATGGAAGAAGAGATACTCAAAAGGAAAAAACATACAAACAACCACATCAAACAAATGAAAATAAATTCTGATGTTAAGAGAGAGACCGAATGGGTTAGAAGTTTTTATATCGTGTTAGATCTTCCTGAAGAGAACGAACCTAATAGTCTATTTGGAATCTTGTTAGTACAGGTCATTTCATGCCCAAGTGGGACAATAAGTACAATAAACCACAACAACAATATGGGGATGAGTACATTTATTCTTGCACATTAGCGGTTAGGAAATTGTGCTACAAGTACAACGAGTTTCTAGCTAGACACAAAGGGGATAAGTCTGCGGCGCAAGAGGAATATATCAAATGAAGAGGCGAACCGTTTAGTCATTTTGAAGCTGCATCGATAATTGAATCTCGTACCAGGAAATAAAGACAGTTTCATTTTATGAACTTACTAGTGTTAGCAAGTTCATTTTATTTAAGGAGAGTGTTCAATAAGAGATTATAGATCATCATGATTATGAAAACCATTTTTCACTTTAGATAACTTATATACACCATTGAGTCTATGCACTACAATATTATATGGGAAATCATGCTTCTTTGACTTAATCATGTAGACCCTCGACGTTCTCTTTACATACGGTTTGTCCTTTGCCCTGTGACTTTTAATCTTGTTACTTCTCTTGCAAATAATTTCTAAGCAATCATGCCTCAAACGACGACCTAAGACTAATGCTTATTTGATTTCTATGCCTTTGTCCAAAAAATATTGCTTTACATCGTCCTTGTTTTCCCAAACCAAATCAGTGTAGTAGTGGGCAAAAATATCAGGCCTCAGCAGAGACACGGGTTCAGGTTGGTCATCGTCGAGCGCTTAAACAATCTACAATATACACTAAAAATTTAAGCCAATAAAATCAGAAGATTAGAACAATCGTGTCGACCGATTCGTAACAATCGCCTTTTATGAACATAATTATCCACCGATTCAACTTGGTCATGATTTTTGGGGGAAAATCCCCAAGTTTACAATCGGCACACGTGAACTGACTTGTGTGCTGATTCTAGCATTCATCAAAGCGCAGTTTTTCTGGCCACTTTTTCGATCACAATCGGCTCATATAACAACATACATCGGCCAATTGTATACATAGTATTTTTTGAAAAAATATCCAAGTGATACAATCGGTCGATATGGGAGTCCATAAAAACCGATTTTTCACTTACCAGTTCCCCCAAATCTGAACTACAATCGATTGTTGTTCATCACCATATCCGCCAATTGTAGTTCATAACTTTTGAGAAGATGTATAATCGGCGGGTGTGGTGTCATCGTATCTTTCGATACTGTGTAGTATATAGGCCATAAAATAACTCAAAAATTAAATAAATTTTTTACTTTTTGGCGATTATAAGCTACAAATACATTTTTGAAAATCCGTAGTACGTATACTCGACGATTGGAAGCATTACAGTCTTCATTTTTCCGGTTTGATTCTTCCTTTGCTTGAGTAAAATCCTCAACTATGCTTTGGTTTACAAGTTCTTGTTCATCCAATATATAACCCAAATTGGTAGGATCAAAAGAACGCTATTTGATTGGCGATATGCAGATGCACCCACTTCTTCTTCATCACTAGAATATACATCGACATTATAAAATTTCATTTTTGCTACCGAAATCACAAAAACCTAGTTTTCCTCAAGTTCTTCTTCTTTTTCTTCTCCTTCTTCAAACTTTAGTAAAAACTCCACTCTATTTGTTACCATCTAAGCAAAAACTAGAATCCAATTTCAAACACCAACTAATTTAAAATAATTAAATTAATCAACACTAATTAATTATCGACAAATTAGCCATTAACAAAAATAGTTGGATAAGGGTTTTTTGATTTTACTTCATAATCACCCTATTTTAACTTATCGGGTAGTCCTCAAATAAAACGTGTAGGCCTCAATTTAGCAAGGAATGATATACTAAGTAAAAGATGATTACAATGAACATCGGTGAACTTCAACAGACACATGGTAAAAGCTTTCTATTTATAGTTCCAGGGGCGAAATCAGGGCTTGGCTTATCCTGACTCCAGCCCCCAAAATCCCACAATTTTTTTTTATAAGCATATTTCATGTTTTATAAAATTTTAAGCCTAGGTCAAAATTTAGTCAAGTCCATCTCGTAGTGGACTCCTAGTTCTGCCACTATAATAGTTCTATCCAACAAGTTTGTAACACGTTGTGGTTATATTCAAAAACACTGATCGATTGTTACAAATCTACTAATACAAAAAAGTTCAAAGCACTTTCAATTACGATACAACAAAACCAATAATAATGTAATATCACACACAATAATAAAACCTGGCTTAATTGGGGGCTTGTTGAATTAATAGGGGGCTGGAGGAAAAGATAAAATAAGGTCATCCAATAGTAATATCCCCTACCCCTTAGCCATATATTTTCATAAACGGCCAAAGTGCCCCCATTTGATTAATCATAATATATGATTAACTTTGATAATTAATTAGATTAGATTGATTACATAGATTATGGTTAGGATTAAAATTAGAGATTTTTTTTAATGAGTGGAGAAGAAATGGTCTTTTGGAGGGGAATTTTATTTTGAAAACGAGGGTTTGAGAAATGAATGATTTAAATGCTCAAAATGAAGAACCCTTAGCTCAAAATCGATTGGTAAACTAATAATATGTACAAATGGTCAGATTTTTGGTTTAAGCCGTCGAATCATTGTGGGAAAGAAAAGATACAGGGCAAGGGTCTTCATATTCGTGAGGTTACTACCATGGCGATTCTTCAAATGTCATCGTGGTATTAACATCCAACAATAACGACCCTTACCTGCAACATTACCATTCTATGAAAAATCATGACAACCCTAAATATGACCATGACGACCATAACTATGCTCTTCGTCTCCAGTGAAAATAACACTTCAGGGTCGTCATGGTTTAAGGTGAAAATCGATGCGATCTTAACAGACTCTTCGTCTTCAGTAAAAATCAACAATAAGGGTCGTCATTGTCGAAACTCAAAGACCATAACGACTTTTCATACTTTTAACATTCATATGAAAAGTCATCATGGTCTAAGGTTTTCGGCCATGATGACTATTAATTGATTTCGATTTTTTTTTTGGAGGAAATGGGAACGTTAGATTTTAGAATAGAGGAGAGGGTGAACGATTTCGGGTTTTGATTTTAGAATAGAATCGGGGCTTATGGAATTAAGTATAATAGAGTTTAGGATTAGTTATTAGGATAAGGGTAAACTAGTATTTACACCACCTTTTGGCACCTCCTATAATTAAATGGTGTAAGGATAAATTTACTAAAGCCCCTATTAATTCCACAAACCCCCAACTAAACCAGGTAATAAAACCATTCACACAACTCAAAAGAAATTTCACTACTATCTTCTTTAACCAGGGGTCAACTGATCACCTCTCATGCACCATATGTGGACTCTTGCATGGACTATTTTTAAGTTTTACTGATGAGTTGACCCCCATCATTTGCATTTGCGTAGAAATCCAGGTATTAATTGATATTTTTCGTTGGTTCGTCTTTTTCTTTTCTCTTTTTGTAACCGTTTTTCTTCGTGATTTTCCAAATCTCTTGTTTATTCTAATCCAAATATGTTGGGGCTTGATCTAGACCTTCAGATATTTTCTAACATATTTGGTTGTAATTAGTATTAGTTTAGTAGTATTAAATAAAACTTTGCTATTTTTAGTGATCTAAGGTTATTTTCTTCATCAGTTTTTTTCTCATATGCTTCCTTCTCTAATGGTTTTAATATGTTTCTTAGATGTTTGTGAAACAATTTCTAATAGGCTTTAAGGGGGTTTTATTCGATTGTTACAATCGTTTCACTTACATCAATAAGTGTGATTCATACGGCATGACGGGATACTACATGTCCATGAAGATCCATGGTTACTGGAAGTGATCGTGATATTCATGTCGTGTGCATAGTACTCCCGTTTGGGACAATTTTATCTTATTGAAGAAGACAATGAAGAAGAAAAATTTTTCAAATCGAAATGGCAGAATCTTAATTCACTAACCATCCCTCAAATATCATCAAATTCCTGGATGAAATCCATGTTTTTTTTTTTTTAATATGTATGATGTATTATTGTTTACTTGTAATTGTGAAACAAAAATTTGTATTTTGTCATGTTTTTCATCTTTTACGTATAAGTACTCGGTGTACGCAATCTTACTTATTAATAAAACTTAGAGGTTTTTTCTCTTCCTTCAATTTTTTTTAAATATTTTTCATAATTTTAGAAATTGAGATTATATAAATAGGCCATGGGTTATAAGCCCAAAGGTGTCACTATCCAACTAAATAAAACCCAACAAAACAAATTTAACACAAAAAACCCATTATAAACCAATTGTCCATATTACCCTTGCTTATTATTCAGCCCAACTTCAGAAACTATTCACGCCCATCACGCCAACTACGTACGCCCACCTTCATTTAACGCTATTAACGCTATTTTTTCCCTTTTAACTTTTATCATCTACCATGTCCAAAATTCATACCTGAACACCTGAACCAACATTATCAGAGAAAAAACCTGAACCAACATCATCGTCATCATCAGTCATATCAAAAATCATCACATTAATCTCCCTGAAACAAAAGTCATCACTTAAATCATCATCAACAGTAGAACTTGAGTCGTAATCAACCTAAATTTCTGATTCTAAAACGATTGTTGATAATCAACAGTAGAATTGGGTCTTCTACTTTTAACTCATCATAATCTACCTGAAGTTTCTGTTCAATTCTGTCACAGTTTAAACCTAAGAAAAATCACTGAAGATCATTAAACATGGTGAAGAAACAAGACAACAAGATGAATAAAAAACTCAATACACCAGTTAAGAAACAAGAATCTAATAAATGTAAATTAATGTTTATAGTTTCATCATATTCTGTGATTGTTTATGGTTAAAAATCAAAAAGCATTTGGTAAATAAGGTTTCATCATATTCTGCATGTTTATGATTTTTATTTTCCTGATTTTGGTTTCGTCGATGTATTTGGTTAATAAGGTTTCATCTCTTTCGAAATTACAGGTTTCACAGTTAGGTTTCAGTTACATTTTTTTGAAACTAGGTTTCATTGATTTTCATCTGTTTCAACGTTTAGATTTCATCTGTTTTAACCTAAATTATTATGTTGGAACCCAAATAGGTTTCATCCTATTCTGTGTGTGGTTGTGACCAACAATGTTGGTGGTTTTTTGCTTAATTGGTATTATGATGGAACCCAAAAAGGTTTCATCCTAATCTGTGTATGTTTGTGACCAACAAATGTTGGTGGTTTTTTACTTAATTGGTATTATGATGGAACCCAAAAAGGTTTCATCCTAATCTGTGTATGTTTGTGACCAACAAATGTTGGTATTTTTTTACTTAATTGGTATTATGATGGAACCCAAAAAGGTTTCATCCTAATCTGTGTATGTTTGTGACCAACAATGTTGGTGGTTTTTTACTTAATTCGTATTATGATGGAACCCAAAAAGGTTTCATCCTAATCTGTGTATTTTTATGACCAACAGTGTTGGTGGTTTTTTACTTAATTGGTATTATAATGGAACCCAAAAAGGTTTCATCCAAATCTGTGTATGTTTGTGACCAACAATGTTGGTGTTTTTTAGAAAATGCATGTTTTAATGGAACCCAAAAAGGTTTCATCCTATTCTGTGTATGTTTGTGATCAATAATGTTGGTGTTTTTTTACTTAATGCATGTTTTGATGGAACCCAAAAAGGTTTCATTCTATCTGTGTATGGTTGTGACTAAAAAATGTTGGTGTTTTTTTACTTAATGAATGTTTTGATGGAACCCAAAAAGGTTTCATCCTATTCTGTTCAGTTTGTGCTAATGGTTTACTTATTCTGTAACTGGAAAAAAATATATTCCAGACCCATACAGATGCTCATTACAATATTTGTGTGCAGAGGCACCAAAAATAAAAGCATTAAGACACACTAAAGAAAAACACATGAAGGCACTTGTTGCATGTCTATTCCGGCGTTTCTTCAAACCGTTCTTCGATGGTACCCTTCAAGCAGAAAAATTAAAGAAAACAACAAGAGCAGTTCAGATGATCTTAGGTCATTTTATAGAAGTGTAAAGGGTGATAAACCAGATTGTTTCAAATTGATGAGAGCAAGGAATATGATACTACGGACAACACCTGAACAGTTCGCTGTCATCTTTGGTCTACAAATGATGAAGAATGTAGATATACACCAAGATGTTGAGATGAAGAAAAAGGTGAACATGTTTCAAGTTGAGTATTTTAAAGGAGCTAAGAATATGAGGAAAACTGATATTGTCAGAGCTATGATGGAAACAACAGCAGATGAAACCAAAGCTGAAGACTTCGTCAAGCTATTCATACTCTATCTCTTGGTTTCGATATTTGTCCCAAACAAAGGTGGGCAGAATCTGACATCAAAATACTTGTACCAAGTATTTGAGATGAATAAAGTGTGTTAGCCCGATGTTTTGCATGAAAATCTAATTGAGTCTATAATTAAAGCTGAAGAAGTTGATGATGTATCAGGTTGCGTCATTTACCCACTGGTAAGTTAATTTTTGCTTCTTTTGATTCATAAAATGTTTGTTTTTTATTTTTCCCAAGTTTGATTACTAATTTAAATGTTGAATTGTGTATTGAATTTTTACAGTATTGGTTTGCTGAGATGACAAACATCAGTCTGAGAGAAGATGAGAGCGAAATGTACGCAAGGTTCGCTAGATGGAACCTTGATGAAATAAGCAAACAAGTGGTGAATAATTTTGATGATCTCTCCAACAAACCAGAAATTTTCTCCAAGGTAAAAGCAACAACAGTTCTTGTTTGTTTATAATTTTTAATGTCTGCACCTTATTCAAGATGAAAAAGCAAAAGTATGGAACCAAAAAAGGTTTCATAGTTTATTTAATACCAAATTATTAATCATAACTTTTCTTGTATTCCACAGATGAATGTGGGTTACCGTCAGGGATCCTTCATGTTAGAATATAATGAACAAGAAATACGCTTGGTCCAGCGTATAGAGGAAGAGGAAATTCAGTTTGAAGAGTACATAGATGGTGAAGGAAATGAAGAGGAAAATGCAGATGTTGGTGGTGAAAGAAATGAAGAGGATAATTAGATGGTTGTTGAAAGAAATAAAGATATTAGTTCTGAAAGAAATGAAGAGTTGGTTGGTGAAAGAAATGAAGTGAGTGTTGAAACTGGAAATGAAGATACCACATACAAGGAAAAATATAAGTGGGCAAGAATTTTGATTTACAAGCTTACAAGCGTCGGTAACAATGGGCTTTCGGAAGAAGATCAATCAATTCTCGCAAAATATGATGCTGAAGATAAGTTAGAACTAGAACCAGTGAGGAAGACTTACGTCAGAAAGAAACGTAAGAGAGATGAAGCAGAAACAGTTTCATACACTGAACAAGATATGGATGAAATAACCAATACTATAAAAATTATGGATGCAATGGTAGAACAAGATGATGTGAATGTTGAGGTTGAAGAAGATAGAGAAAAAAAGTCTGACAATGATGAGGTGATAATTTACTATACTTTATTTTGTTTTGTTTTGATTTGATTTGATTTTATTTACTATACTTTGTTTTCTGAAATCAATAAATATTGCAGGTAATGAATATATTTGAAGAAACAGAACAACATGATGCAGTGGAACCTGGAAAGGTTTCAGCTCATGAAGAAGTTCAGGATCAACATGATGCAGTGGAACTTGAAGAGGTTTCAGCTCATGTTGAAGTCCAGGAGCAGAATGATGCAGTGGAACCTGAAAAGGTTTCAGCTAATGAAGAAGCTCAGATCCAACATGATGCAGTGGAACCTAAACAGTTTTGTAGATGCAGTGGTTGTCTATTCAACGAAGAGAGCTTTCAGTTCATGAAGGTTTCAGCTCATGAAGAAGTTCATGATCAACATGACGCAGTGGAACCTGAAGAGGTTTCAGCTCATGAAGAAGTACAGGAGCAGAATGACGCAGTGGAACCTGAAAAGGTTTCATCTAATGAAGATGTTCAGGAGCAACATGACGCAGTGGAACCTGAAAAGGTTTCATCTCATGAAGTTCAGACTGAAGAGATTTCAGAGTTAACTCCGAACACAATTGAAGATTTGGAGGTGGCTGAGAAGGTAGAATCTGAAATCAAAGCGAAGCAAGCCAAGGACAGTATAAGGGAAGAAGTTTCGGAGTTAACTCCGAACATAATTGAAGATATAAAAGTGGCTGAAAAAATTGAATATTCTTTGACGAAAAGTAACTTGAGGAGTGTAATAGAAGAAATTTCTGAATTGACTCCAGACACTATAGAAGATATCAGAGTCGCTGAGAGAGTAGAACTGGAAGCGAAGAGAAGTTCTTCATCAAAGCCAAAGACACAGATTGAAGTGTCAACTCAAAGACAAGGTTCAATTGATGAAACTATTCTTCAGCAAATGGAAGACGTGTATGCAACCAAGACTTCTACATCAAAGCTAAGAAATAAAGGCATGTGCTACTACTCTGTTATAAACATGGCAAATGATGTAATTGCTTTAGAAGATGATGTGCCTCATTTCAAGTTGGGATTGACGGAAACTGACAGTGAGAAAGAAGATGGTGAAGACATCAGTCCCGAAAAAAATTGAGTAACATAATCTCAAGGATGAGAGAAGACAAAAGGACAATGCAAGCACCTGTCAAGATGCAGGATTATACACCTGGAGATGCTAAGAATAAGAAAAGAAAAAAGACTCGGTGTGTGAGCAGAAATCAAAAGAAAAAGTTGGAGAAAAAAAAAAGAGAAAAGGGAAGACAAGTTGAAAGCAGTGGACAACTCAAAAATTTTGCAACTGCTAGATTCAAATGAAAAACAGATTGTGTGCAGATATTTTAAAATGCACAATGAAAGGTAAGTGACATTTATACCATTAAGTTTTTTGGTTAAATAATTTAAGTGTTTTAGTTTCTTTTATTCTTCTTAAATATTAAATTTGTTTATCAACAATATAACAACAGTGACATGTCTTGGGAGAAGGAAGATATGGGCCTGTACATTACAAGAAAAAATATAAACGCCTTGATAAGAAAAGGTGACATAGAAGGAGATATGATTGAGTTCTACATGATCAAATTGCAAAAAAACATAGCAAAGAACATCAAGAAATCAGATGGCACTCCTAAGTACAAAAGGGCTGTTTTCCTAAGCACATATGTCTATGTAAGTTTCATCTAACTTATCTTATACAAGTGTCTTTTTGAAAACAATGAAACCAATTTTGGTTTCATCAAAATAAGGTTTCATCTGTTTCAATTACATTTTTCTGTAAAAAAAAGGTTTCACTGATTTTCAAAAATGCACTCATTTTGATTTTTTATTGAATTTATGACAATGCACTCAATCGGTAAAAGTTGTCATACTGCGATTGAAGCTTTCATTGATAAAATGGACTACACTCCAGAATATGTCTTCGTTCCAATCATAACAAAACTAAGTGTAAAGACACATCACTGGACATTGTTAGTCTTTGATAATGAGACTGGAGAATTCTCTCATTACAACTCAATGGCCTCCACTGAAGATGAATGCAAAAAACGTGCTGAAAGCATGAAGGAAAGAATGGTGTCAGCATTCAGAAAACATGTATCAAAGCTCTGCCTGGACCCATCAAGTCAAACAAAAGAATTTATTTTGAACACCCCTTTTTGCTGTCAACAAGATGTGTAAGTACTTTTAAAAGAAATTGTGATATCTTCATTTAATCCTTTTTTTATTTTTTAATTTAAAGATATTGTTTTGTTAATTTTTAAGAATGATTGCGGACTTCATGTTCGCTATTACATGAAGAGCCTTTTGAAAGGAAAATTTTCATCCGAAGAGCACATAAAACAAAAGGTGCAAAATATGAGGCCAAAGTTGGCATGCAAGATACTCCTTGACAAAGTTGAAGACTAATACTCCTTGACAAAGTTGCAACTTAAAGTGGAAGAGAAAAGAAGACTGATGGTCAAACCTTATGGTGGTTGTCTGTTCATGAAAGAGAGGTTGAAACTTAGGTTGCAAAAATGTTAATCAATTAGTTTATGATACAATACAAATGGTTGTCCGTAAAAAAAATCTTTTTCAATATTAATCAGTCTTTTGATCAGTCAATACTCTTAAGGATGAAAATATTTTTGAATGATTTGTTTCATCTTATTACAGTATGATTTATGAGAAATATTAATCAATATTCAAGTGAAAAAAACAATGAAACCGAAAAAGGTTTCATCATTTATTTTTGTTTTCATCTTACTACAGATGAAAAAAAACTATGAAACCGAAAAAGGTTTCATAGTCTTTTTAAATTTCATCTTATTCCAGAATAAAACAAACTATGAAACCAAAAAAGGTTTCATCATTTATTTTTGTTTTCATCTTATTCCAGAAAGAAAAACACTATGAAACCGAAAAAGGTTTCATAGTCTTTTTAAATTTCATCTTACTCCAAATGAAAACAAACTATGAAACCGAAAAAGGTTTCATCATTTATTTTTGTTTTCATCTTATTCCAGAAAGAAAAACACTACGAAACCGAAAAAGGTTTCATAGTCTTTTTAAGTTTCATCTTACTCCAGAAGAAAACAAACTATGAAACCAAAAAAGGTTTCATCAATTTATAGATAAAAAAACATACGCTACAGGCCTGTAACTTATAAAAAGCCTGTAACTCTGAAAAAACAAAAAAACATGAAAGACCTGAAGCAAAAATGAAATTTTAACTGTAAACAATATGAAGATTGAAACATATAGTAGTGTAAACAAAAAATGAAAATGAAAAAGTCAATGAATTGTTGTCAAAATAAATTCACATCTGCCGCGCAGGGCATGTCCTTCGGTTATGGTACTCAAAACATGGCAACTACCACAAGTTCTCATCTTCTTATTAGGAACTGAACCTGTATTAGGAATTCTGTTCTTCTTCCTTGGACGACCAGGTTGTGGTAGAGCATCAGGACCAAGAACAAGAGATTTTGGAGACACAACCATAGGCTTTTCAACTGTGGGAACATGATTGATTGGTCTTGCATAGGATTCACGGTAGAACTTTAATGTAAAATAGAATTCAACATACTTATACGGGTCTTCTTCATTTAGCATGATACAACGGATAACATGGGCACAAAGAAAACCGTTGATGCACCAACGGTTGCAAGAACATATTCTTCTTTCCAAATCGACTTTTTTTGTTAATGTAGAATGAACTTCAAACACATATTGCGACGACTTGGTGACAGTATATTCACGGCCATGCATCTTGTTGTTGTACAACTCAGTTTCAAACTCTGGACACAAAGTTTCTCGCCACTTCAATAATGTTGCACATTCCTCACAACGTACACACATTTGATTCATAAGCTTCACTCTGATCTCATCAACCATAATGGCTATAGGCTTCTCTCGCTCTTCAATGATCCAACTATTGAAACTCTCAGCAATATTCGAACACAACCTACCATAACGACAACCCGGGAAATAAAAACTTGCCCATTTATCAATCGGAGCTCTACTCAGATAATCTTGTAAACAATATGAAAATTGAAACATGAAAGACCTGAAGCAAAAATGAAATTTTAACTGTAAACAATATGAAGATTGAAACATATAATAGTGTAAACAAAAAATGAAAATGAAAAAGTCAATGAATTGTTGTCAAAATAAATTCACATCTGCCGCGCAGGGCATGTCCTTCGGTTATGGGTACTCAAAACATGGCAACTACCACAAGTTCTCATCTTCTTATTAGGAATTGAACCTGTATTAGGAATTCTCTTCTTCTTCCTTGGACGACCAGGTTGTGGTAGAGCATCAGGACCAAGAACAAGAGATTTTGGAGACACAACCATAGGCTTTTCAACTGTGGGAACATGATTGATTGGTCTTGCATAGGATTCACGGTAGAACTTTACTGTAAAATAGAATTCAACATACTTATACCGGTCTTCTTCATTTAGCATGATAAAACGGATAACATGGGCACAAGGAAAACCGTTGATGCACCAACGGTTACAAGAACATGTTCTTCTTTCCAAATCGACTTTTTTTGTTAATGTAGAATGAACTTCAAACACATATTGCGACGACTTGGTGACAGTGTATTCACGGCCATGCATCTTGTTGTTGTACAACTCAGTTTCAAACTCTGGACACAAAGTTTCTCGCCACTTCAATAATGTTGCACATTCCTCACGACGTACACACATTTGATTCATAAGCTTCACTCTGATCTCATCAACCATAATGGCTATAGGCTTCTCTCGCTCTTCAACGATCCAACTATTGAAACTCTCAGCAATATTCGAACACAACCTACCATAACGACAACCCGGGAAATAAAAACTTGCCCATTTATCAATCGGAGCTCTACTCAGATAATCTTGTAACTTCTGATTTTTGACCTGCAATAAATTCTCCCAGTTCTCTGAAAATTTTATATGTGTATTAGCATACACACATTTTTCAAACAACCCAAGCACATAATTGTTATAAACCTTACTGGACTTCGACAAGTATGTATTGATATTGTTCTTCATATGCCAATAACACCAACCAAACCAGTAACTCGATCACTAACAAAAGTAAGCTTTTTTGCGCATATGAGAAAGTACTTGCTTCAAATTCTCCAAAAACCATTTCCAGTTGGCGTCATTCTCCGAAGAAACAGCAGCATAAGCAAAAGGATAGATTCTGAAAAAATAGAACATAAAAAAAAATATCTCAGATATTTGCTCTTCAAATGGGCTGCATCAAGGAATAACAAAGGACGACAGTAATTGAATCCACGAATGCATGCTCCGAAACAGATAAACAATCTCTGAAATTTTTGAGTCCCATTTTCAACTTCCAAAACAACACGAGATCCAGGATTGGTTTCAGTCAATTTGTTGGTATACCATTTCAAGTACATAAATGATTTCTCGTTCTCTCCCCATGTAATATTCAATGTATGCCTCTTCCCTGCATATGCATAATAACGACTAATGTCAAAGCCGTACTCTCTTGTAAACTGATTCATAATATCCTTTGTCTTCTTCTTTGGATTCTGTTTAATCTCTTCAAGAATCAAGCTACTAATTAGTTTCTTCGACAAACGTGGTCTGTTTACAACTCCACCGAAACAAGTATGCTTCTTATTTAACTCCTTGATAATAAAAGGACTACCTTCAACACCATCAATAGAAACAACATATATATGTCATTCACATTTATCTTCTTCCTTCTTAGAACAACATACACCAATCCTCAACTTCTCATTCCTTGTCATCTTAAATGAATACCCAGATACTGCATGATATTTCAATAAATCAGAACGAATTTGTTGAACACCTCCATTAAACACCTGATTGACACCTTGAAAAAGGCAAAACCAATGCGCAGACTTCAACGGTTCTTTAACTTTATTACGGACATCATAATCAACTAAACTTCGTGGCTGCTCATATGGTATGATTGCTGAAATTTCTGAACTACAACTAGAGGACTCATCTCTATGCCTTACATGTAACTCAACAGATGGAAGCTTATTAAACAAAGTAAATAAAGCAACCGATTGGAGATCAAAATCAGAATTGATAACCTTTTGCTGATCACAAACTATGTGGAAAATTTCAATAGAAAGAGAAGAGAATTGACACCAACTTGAACATATATTACCCTTCAAATCACAAACATATGCTTGTAGACCAATACGAAAAGATAATGTATCATCTTTGTGAAATATAACAGCGAGAACAAATTCCATAACCTACAGAAAAAAGTATGAAACCGAAATAAATTTCATTATATGTGAATATAAACAACAACAAACAACAAAATTTGAATATTAACATCAACAAAATAGCAAAAATATGATTCCATAACAACAGGAAAAAATATGAAACCAAAATAAGTTTCACTGTATGTGTATATAAAAGAACAACACCAACAAAAATTGAAAATTAACATCAACAACATCACAAAAATGTGATTTCATAACCTACAAACAAAAGTATGAAACCAAAATAAGTTTCACTGTATGTGTATATAAACAACAACACCAACAAAAATTGAAAAATTAACATCAACAACATACAAAAATGTGATTCCAATAATATACACAAAAAAAGAATGAAACCAAAAACGGTTTCACTGAATATAAACAACAACACCAACAACAACATTTGAAAATTAACATCAAAAACATAACAAACTCTGATTACAATTATATACAGGAAAAAGTATGAAACCAAAAACGGTTTCACTTGTTTGTGAATATAAACAACACCAACAACAACATTTGAAAGTTGGATTTCAGTTTCAGAGGAATGATTGAACTAGTACAAAAGCTAGAACCGAATGAGAATATGATCTACAACATACAAAAATGTGATCCAATAATATACACACAAAAAGAATGAAACCAAAAACGTTTTCACTGAATATAAACAACAACACCAACAACAACATTTGAAAATTAACATCAAAAACATAACAAACTATGATTACAATTATATACAGGAAAAAGTATGAAACCAAAAATGGTTTCACTTGTTTGTGAATATAAACAACAACACCAACAACAACATTTGAAAGTTGGATTTCAGTTTCAGAGGAATGATTGAACTAATACAAAAGCTTGAACCGAATGAGAATATGATCAAAATTGAAAGAAAAAACTGAAAATACAGTAGGAATTTTCAAAAAACAAACAATTTGAAGTTACAGTTCCTGATCTTCACTTGAACAGAAACAAATACAATTTTGAGTTTGGTTCTTCAAAAGTATGATAATCAAATAAAAAACAAAATCAATAAATCGAAAATTAAACTTACCTGATGAAATACAACCCAACAAATCGAAAATTAAACTGAAGCTGAGTTCCTGTTCTTCACTTAAACAAATACGAACTCGGTTCTTCAAATAATCAATGGATTTGAAACTGTTTGAGATGGATCGAAGCTAGAATTTATGTTCTTTAATTAAACAGCACCAAAAACGAACTCAAATCTTCACTTACACAGCAGAATTTGATTTGAAGAAGATATCTTCAATTAAACAACACCAAAAACGAACACAATTCTTCAATTAAAATTCAGGAATCAGATTTGGAGAAGATATATTTTGATGAAACCCTAGCTGAATTTGGAGAAGATATGTGAATTCTCTCATCCGAATTTTAGAGAAGATTTGGTTTAAAGATTTGTTTCCATTTAAAACTTATAGATTATATAGGAAGGACAATTCTGGTATATTGAAAATAATTAAAATCTAAATTTAATTAGTATTAAGTGAAATGGGGTTTTCTCATTTTTAATGAAAATGATTTTTCTTTATAAAAGATAATATGGGAGGGTTTTATGTATGGTAAGTTTGTTCACCTTGGTTTTTTATACCAAGTTTTGTTATATAAAATGTGTTATTTTTATTAATTGGAAAGAATTTTGTTTAAATTAGGAGGAATATTTAGGGTTTTCACAAGAGTCGTCCGATCAAAATCATTTAATCGTAGGGATAAAATTAATGGGAAACAACTACAAATTGTGGGCTAATTTTTTTATATTAAGGTTATTAATCTAGAGAGAAAAATAGCGGTGTGTAGAGCCGAGGCTAAATCTGTGCTGCTACATCGGTAATCAATTTTATTAAGGTTTTTCTTTTGGTAATCAATTTGCTGACTTTTTTGATATGATTTCATGATACTCTGAACATGTGTTGGGAGTTTGAATGTTAACATGCTTCGTTTTCCATGATCATCCGTACGCGTATTCAGTCTTTTGCTTCATGTTTTGCTTGATTTTCGCTACTGATAGTCTTACTATACACCTAACACACCATAGAATTGTTTCATTTGCTAGCTAGGATTTTGAAGTGCAAATCTGAATTGTTTCAGGCGCACACACAGGTAAGTCAATGGAAGTAGACCAGGGTGTAGGGGTGCTTGCTGAAGTTGTGACGCCTACAGAAGATATCTGCCCAGCTGTGGCGTCAACGCAAACAAGTGAACTTTCATGGGTAGTAGTGGAAGCTGTAGCCGAGGACACATTTTCTAGTGCAGCAAAACAAGATAAGTTTCCAGGTGACGGTTTTCTATATGAAGAAGGTAAGCACTGTAAAGAAGATATCTACCCAGTTGCGGCACTGACGCAAACAAGTGAACTTACATGGGTAGTAGTGGAAGCTGTAGCTGAGGACACAGTTTCTAGTGCAGCAGCAAAACAAGATAAGTTTCCAGGTGCTGGCCGACTATATGAAGAAGGTAAGCACTGCGAAGAAGTTATTTTTCTGGATGAGAAATTTAAAGACGTTGGAGGCTTCAGTGTACTGAAAACACAAGCGTCTTTGTATAAAGATGTATGGTTGAATTATGGGCACATTGCTTCGAACAAAGTTCTTCCGGATTTGTATTCTTCCCAAGTAGCCCTTGTCTCTGAAATAATGACTTCTATTGTGGATATGAATCGCTACCATCTCGAGGAGGTTTCTTCAGAAATGATTGACTCATGGGAGAAGAAGATAAAAGTAGCAGAGACACTTGAATTCAACATCGGCTGGCTTCGTGAGCGCTTGGAAGATATTAAGAAAAATTTGGCCGAGGAGAAGAAGCTTCAGGAGACATTAATGGAACAGGTTCAGGCAAAGGCACGAGTTATCGAGGCTGAGCAGCAGTTGGTCTTAGCAAATGATGGGTTGAATATGGCAAAAGAGCGACTTTTCGCCTTGGAAGCGAAGATTACTCCCCTACTCATGGAAAGACAAAATTTCCTAAAGAAATGCTGCGGTCGTTTGCTGCTTTTCAATTGCGACACGAAATTGTCACTTGTCAAGGCTCCAGTGCAGAAGGATGCGATTCTGATAGAAGAACCTATTGATAACAGCAACTCAAAGACAGTGCCTTCTACAGGAATTGCAGTATTAATTCCTCGACGAACAAGAACCCTAACTACATCCATATCACCAGCTAATGAATCAAAGAGAGAATCACCTGGTGATGGTGCTGTTGATGGTACTGGTCAGCATTTGGAAAACAAATCAAAAGCTTCAAAAGATGGGTCTGCAGAAATCACCTCAACACCAAGTGCTAATCAGCTATTTACAGAGGATGAAATTAAGGCTGTGCTGTTGCAGCAGCCTAATGTGACAACCCAAGATCTTGTTCTTAAGTTCAGATCAAGATTGAGAACAAAAGGCGCTAAGTTGGCTTTCTATGATATTTTGAAGGGAATCTGTAAGATACTGAAAATGGAAAATGGAGCCTGCTATTTAGTGTTGGCAAAGAAATAGATTTATGGCTACTAATTATTGTGTAAAGCAATAACTTATCAGATGGACCACTGCTGTGTTCTTTAGCAACTGTAGTTAAATAATGTTAGGTCGCATTGCAAGGTTCGATCTGTTTTTGAATCAGGACATGGGAGTTGGGTTCTGGTATATCTGAAAGGTTCGATTTAGTGTAGTTCTAATTCCATTGAAAATTATGTGCATGTGTCAGAATACTTCCACGGACCACGACAGTCGACATAACAACTGTCTAATCTTTACTGCTGCGAATTTCAAACTAACGATGACTTCTCCAATGCATCTTTCTTTGCAATCTGCAGCTACGAAACACCTCCATTTCACAAGATTGTAGCAGCTACGAAACACCTCCATTTCACAAAATTGTAGCAGGGGGTTCGCATCATTAATGAACTCAATGTTTCGTAGACGATCTGTCATCAATGTATCATTGGGGCAGAGGTTTCTATGCCTGGGCTTGTCAAAGTTGTGTCACGTACTTCCTGCGGAGACGGATCCAGTGGTGCCGATAGTGCGAACAAATGAACTTTATCTTTCCCGAATCAAATTCATAAAGCAGCCCTTGCTTATAGTATAATACTCCCTCCGTCCTTAAAAGCACATTTGCATCAATTTGAAGCATTGTGGTAACTTAGTGAAAGTTCAAGGTCAATAATCTAAATGACCTGTTACTAGTCAAAAACATGTCCAGCTTCACTTCTTTGAAATGGCTAATGAGCTAGCACTTTGCAAGGTGTGAAGTTAAATCATATGTGAATCCAATGTACTCGGCTAAAATAATTTAGTATGGGGGTGGAAATGTCATCAGTACATGATCTAAATCTCATACTACAAGAGATGACAGCCCTTGGTCACATCCGAGTACCAGAGCTTGAAAATGAAGGCTAGTCTGCTGCAAGGCCAAATTCCTATTGTCATGGTTACATTCTGAAAACGCACCAGTAACTCTTTAAAATTCTGCAAAAGAACTGTAATTCAAAATAAAAGCAACTGATTGCCCCAGTTAGATTACGGCAAAACAACGAGTCGAGGAGCTCTCGACTGTGAATTATATACTAACATTTGTTTTGAGAGGAAAACTCATAATGACATTGAGGTTGAGGGATTCTCCTGCCTTTAATGACATTGAGCTCTCTTGGCAAAGCTGTGTATCAATGCTGTTATGAGTAAACCAGTTTGCAAGAACATGAGTAATATGAAGTTCCTTAGCATTTCATGCCAAATTATACACACATAAATTTATTAATTTTACCGGCATTTTACAATTTGTAACTTTTTTTTTAGAAAATAAAAAAGAAAAGAAAAGATAGGGACGCATTTAAAATTTCAATAACTTGGCAGGTGATCCAACCCTCTCAATTACGACTTATTGATATTTGATAATAATAAATAACTTGTTTTGATCATCCTATTAAACAATCCTAGACTTGTTGATACGATATAACATATATTTAGACTTGGGTTAAACGTAAAATTTTAGGTAGAATTTTTTTTGTGTAACGTTTTGTTTGTTATTGTTCTGTTCTTGTCAAGTCTTGCTTTCACGGAATCTAGAAATTGTCTCTCTGCGACTGCGACGACCATTTTGTCTGCAGAAAACTTTGTGGGTATCAATCCTTTTATATGTATCAGAAAACTTGTCACAACTGAGTAAATGCATCACAATCTTTTCATTATAAATTTAGTGCAGGCATAGAGTTTTAATAAGATGAGCTTCATCATATTGGTCATCTGTGTCACCACCGTTGTTTCGTTCACCTTGAATTTCCTACCTACATCCCAAAATCTCATAGCTGAAACTGATCGATTAGCTCTACTTGCTTTCAGAGACAAGATAGTCGATCCTTTGGGTGCACTTAGCTCATGGAATGAATCGTCAGACTGCAGTAACTGGTCAGGAATTACATGTAGTCGTCGGCATCCAAACAGGGTCATTGGCTTGGATCTGCAGTACATGAGTTTGGTAGGTACAATCTCTCCATATATAGGAAATCTTACGTTCTTAAAAAATCTTACCTTGAATGACAATCACTTCACAGGCGTGATTCCTCAAGAAATCGGTCGTTTACGTTGGCTTCAAATCCTTCGGTTGACAAATAATACACTTACTGGAAAAATTCCTAAGAACCTAACCTCGTGCACAAAGCTCGTTATTTTCTCATTAGCGAACAACGAGCTAGTAGGAGGAGTTCCCGCCGAGCTTGGTTCCTTATCGAAGCTTCAACAGTTGCATCTCTCGGGCAACCCCCTGAAAGGAACCATCCCAATTTTTCTTTCAAATCTTTCAGCTCTTTGGGGTCCAATCATTTACACGGTAACATTCCGTACGAACTCGGGCAGTTAACCAAATTAGAAAATTTTTATATCTCAGGCAATAACTTATCAGGATTTATCCCACCCCAACCTTTTAACATCTCCTCAATCTTTTATTTTGCTGCGAGCGGTAATAAGCTTCATGAACCCATTCCACCTTACATTGGAGTTACTCCCTCTAATATCCAAATTCTTTGGTTAGATGGAAACAAGTTTAATGGCTTGGTACCGGATTAAATATTCAATCTCTCTAGACTGTCTAGCCTGGATGTCAATGATAATCAGTTCACCGGACCGGTACCGCCTAATTTGGGTCCCTTGCAAGGCCTGACTTATCTAAATGTTGCATATAATCATTTTGGAACAGGTGAAGCAGATGAATTTCTCTTTTTCAGTTCTTTATCAAATTGCAGTGACCTGGAAGCACTTTTGCTATCCGAGAACGAATTAAGTGGGCAACTGCCAGATTCTATAGCAAACCTCTCGACGAAGCTTACCCGTTTACACATGTCCAGAAACACTATCTTTGGTGAAATTCCCCCTGGAATTGAGAACCTTGTCAGCCTCAGCGGATTACAAATGGGGAGTAATCAGTTCACTGGAAGTATGCCTGTTTTTATAGGAAAGCTTCCTAATCTAATACAAGTTGAAATTTGGGATAACCAACTCTCTGGAAAAATTCCATCAAACATTTGCAATAGCACCAAGTTAGAAGAAATTGATTTTGGAACAAATAGATTGCATGGTAGAATTCCGGCAAGTCATGGCAACTGCCGTAGGTTGCTAGAATTGGTCCTTTGGGGCAATCAACTTACTGGTACTATCCCAAAACAGCTCATTGGCCTTTCTTCACTGTCAGTTAAGCTAGACTTAGCATGGAACCGATTAACCGGTAATCTTCCTTCTGAGGTCGGCAACTTGGAAAAGATTGTTATCCTCGACTTGTCAAATAATGCACTGTCTGGGGAAATTCCAAGCTCTTTACAGAATTGTCTTTGCTTAGAAAGACTTTATCTCCAAGGAATTTTTTTCAAGGGGATAGTTCCTCCATCCTTAAAAAGTTTAAAAGGGACGCGAAAGATAGACCTGTCACGCAATTAAGTTGTCTGGGCATATACCGCAGTATTTGGAGTCCTTTGTTTCCCTCTACTACCTGAGCCTGTCCTCCAATGACTTTGAAGGTGAATTAACAGAAGAAGGGATCTTCAAGAACATAAGTGCATCCTCAATCCCCAGAAACAAAAAGCTGTGTGGAGGAATTCCCAAACTACATTTACCGAGTTTCCCAAGACTTGGATATAAAAAACAAAGCAGGCACTTCCCTCTCAAGAGACTGCTTCTAATAGTGTTTGGAGTTGTTATCTTTGTTATTGTTTTGGGTTCCTTTGTCATATGGTTAATGAAGGAGAAAAACAACAATGCAGCGTTCGTATTCGTCTTTCAAATATCCTTTGGGCATTATGTTTCAAAAGGTCTCATACAAAGAGCTTCATAAAGCAACAGATGGATTCTCCTCGGAAAATTTAGTTGGAGTTGGAAGTTACGGATTCGTTTACTGTTGATATGCCTTGAATCATTTGTTTGCCGGAATACTACGTTTACTTTGGCTGTACTTCTTATTATCATGTAGATGAAGGGAAGTTGGAGCCAAGAGCTAAGAAGGGAGTTTTCATGGGCTATGGTGCAGGTGTGAAAGGGTACAGGATCTGGTCTGACAATAAGATTATACTGAGCAGAAGTGTAGTTTTTGATGAAAATTCTATGCTGACATCCAGAGAGAAGGTCACTGATGCACCAGAAAATGAGGTTGGTGTTAAGGAGGTGGAGGTGCAATTCAGTCCAGAGGAGAATCAGGCACCTAAGTTGGTTGACGACCAACTACCACCATCAGTTACCGAAGAGCAAGATGCAGATGAGTCTGAGAATGCACCACCAGAGGAAGTTGAACATCGGAGCATTGCTACAGACCGACCTAGAAGGGTTGGAATAAAACCTCCAGCGAGGTACAGGTTTGACGATTTGGTAGGTTATGCATTGCAGGTGGCCGAGGAGGTGGAGGATCACGAGCCGTCCACCTACAAGGCTGCAGTATCTGGAAACGAGTCAGCATAATGGCTTGCCGCAATGGTAGAAGAAATGGAGTCTCTTATCAAAAATGGGACTTGGGAGCTTGTAAAACTTCCTGCTGATAGAAAGGTAATTACTTGCAAGTGGGTTTTCAGAAAGAAGGAAGGAATGTCAGCTGCAGAGGGTGTCAAGTATAAAGCACGAGTGGTTGCAAGAGGTTTCAATCAGAGAGAGGGAGTGGACTACAACGAGATTTTCTCACCAGTGGTCAGGCACACTTCCATCAGAGTGCTACTAGCCATAGTTGCACATCAGGATCTGGAACTTGAGCAACTAGATGTGAAGACAGCTTTCCTGCATGGAGAGTTGGAAGAAGAAATATACATGAGCCAGCCAGATGGATTCCAAGTTCCAGGTAAAGAAAATTATGTCTGCAAGCTAAAGAAGTCCTTATATGGGCTAAAACAGTCCCCCAGGCAGTGGTATAAACGATTTGATAGTTATATGGTGCATCTTGGCTATCACAGGAGTCCGTATGATTGTTGTGTGTACTATAATGATATGCAGAATTGTTCACGTATTTATCTAGTTCTATACGTTGATGATATGTTGATCGCTGCTCAGAATAAATCAGACATTCAGAAGCTGAAGGGGTCTCTCAGTGCTGAGTTTGAGATGAAAGATCTGGGTGCTGCTCGGAAAATTCTGGGAGTAGAAATCTATAGGGATAGGAAGAAGAGAAAGCTATTCCTATCACAGGAAGGGTACATCAAGAAGATTTTGAGCAGATTTGGAATGTCTTCAGCCAAGCCTATAGATACTCCAATGGCATCTAACAACAAGTTGGGAATGTACACGGTTCAGACTTATAAGGAGAAAGAGTACATATCTCGAGTTCCATATGCTAGCGCAGTTGGAAGTTTGATGTATGCTATGGTCTGCACTCGACCAGACTTAGCATTTGCTGTTAGTATGGTCAGTCGGTTTATGGTTCAGCCTGGGAAGGAACATTGGCAAGCTGTTAAAAGGATTTTCAGGTATCTTAGAGGTACCTCAGATGTCGGTCTCTGTTATGGGAACGATACCGGATGTTTAGTGGCTGGTTTCTCAGATTCTGATTATGCTGGAGATGTGGACAGTAGGAGATCTATGACTGGTTATGTGTTCACTTTTGGAGGTTCTGTTGTAAGCTGGAAGGCAACTCTACAACCTACGGTTACTTTGTCTACTACAGAGGCAGAGTATATGGCCTTGACAGAAGCTGCAAAGGAGGGAATTTGGTTAAAGGGGCTGGTTAATGATCTAGGCTTACATCAGGATCAAGCTATAGTGTATTGTGACAACTTGAGTGCAATATGCTTAACCAAAGATCAAGTCCATCATGAGAAGACAAAGCACATTGATGTCAGGTATCATTTTCTGAGAAATGAGAAGAGAATTGAAGTGAAGAAGGTAGGGACAGCTGATAACCCTGCTGACATGTTCACCAAGCCAGTTCCTGAGAGCAAGTTCCAACATTGTTTGGACTTGCTCAATATCACAAGTCAATAGTCTGAGCCCCTGTCTAGGGGCATCTGAGGCAGAGAAATGTTCTGGCACTGTCATGGTGCATCTGTTTCTGTTGCTGGGAGGATTCAAGTCAAGGTGGAGATTTGTTGATATGCCTTGAATCATTTGTTTGCCGGAATACTACGGGGAGTCCGAGGGGCAAAGCCCCTCGGCGGTGGTCTCGCTGACCGGTCAAATTTATGATTAATCAAATTTAAATTTAACAATATACAGTGAAAATATAACATAAACTATACACGTACCGTAACAACAAAGTAGTCTTCCCATACTTCTTGTGGGGCTTCTAACAACCCATTAGATGGGTTTATCCCAAATTCAGAACCAAATCTTAAAAGCTTCACTTACTACATCAAACTTGTTTCCCAACTATTTCATAGCACCTTTATAGTTTTCGTGTGTCTTATTACAGTTATATTTCTGGTTTAGAACCGGTAAAATACTAGTCTCAATGGTTCTCTTGCTAAATTAACCATTCTTATCTTTCCATCCATGTTTTGTTGCATCAACCAAAAGACTTAGAAGTAATTCTCTCTCTTGGTTTGTCCAAAAAGAATAACAGGTTTTTCCTTTGTTACCATTAGCATCGCCTTAGTTTGAAGGATCTATTCTATTACGATAACTTAAAAAACATTATCATATAGTATACATGTGTATATATCTAATATCAGTGAAGTTCATATATACAAAAACTCTAATAATAACAATAAAAAAACAGTTAATTGAATTGGACAAGAAAAATATATTCAGAACTTACTTAGTACTTTCCGAAAGGCCTGTAAAACCGATGTCTTTATGAAAAGCCTGTAAAAACAAGTAAACTTTTAAATATTTGAGAACACCAACATAATTCAAAGAACAAGAGTATAATAATCAGGGGTCCAGGGGGCGACGCCCCCGGCTAGGGGGGCTAGGGGGGCAGCGCCCCCCGCCTAAACGGTATACGTAATGTATTATGACTGGGATTGTTTTCCGCTTTCTAGTCGAATTAGGGTTTATTTCTTTGCCCTATATATAGGCATACGTTGTACCTAGAGAAAGTATCTTTGGTATTCTGTTCAGCAATAAAACTCTGGTTTCTCTGCCGTGGAGGTAGCTAACGTAATAGTTAGTGAACCACGTTAAATCCCTGTGTTCTTTATCTGTTTATAGTTCTCGTTTGATCTGTCGTTATAACATTTACAAAGGATTATTAATACTAAACCAGGATACAGAAGTGGTTGTTGCTGTGAAAGTACTTGACTTCAAAGGCGAGGAGCTACGAAGAGTTTCATGGCTGAATGTGAAGCATTGAAATGCATTCGCCATCAAAATCTCGTGAAAATAGTCACATCCTGTTCTAGTATGGATTCTAATGGAAATGAATTTAAAGCTCTAGTCTGTTCATGCCAAATGGAAGTCTTGAAAATTGGCTGCACCCAGCGCCAAATGAGGAACGACTACAAAGCTCCGCGAGAAGATCATTGAGTTTTATGAAGAGAATAAATGTAGCCATCGATACTGCATCTGCATTGGAATATCTTCATCACCATTGCACAACACCAGTAGTGCATTGTGACCTAAAGCCAAGTAACATTTTACTAGATGATATCATGATGACATGAATGCTTGTGTAGGTGATTTTGGATTAGCTAAGCTTCTCAGTGGAGTCATCAACAACGTTGAATCTGGAAATCCGACTAACAGTACTTCATTTGGGATAAAGGGATCAATCGGGTATGCTGCTCCTGGTAAAAAAAAAGTTCTTTCAATTTGGTAAGCCCATAGAAATTGCCAACTTAAGAAACTAGATTTCATTATGTAATGTATCATTTTTCTTTATTGAAATGCACAGAATATGGAATGAGTAAAGAGGTGTCGAAAAATGGATACGTTTACAGTTATGGGATCATGTTGCTGAAGATGTTCACAGGAAGGAGACCTACCAATGAAATGTTCAAGGATGGCTTTGGCATTCACAGCTTTGCCAAGACAGCTCTGCTTATTAATCGAGTAATGCGGATTGTTGATCCTGCACTCCTTCTTCATCTGCATCTCAAAAATGAAATTGTTGACGTGAGGGAAGTTTTACTCAATGGTGAGAGGGAGGCCAAGTTATCTGAGGTATTGACAGGAATTCTCAAACTTGGTGTTATGTGTTCAATTGAATCGCCCAAAGAACGAATGCAAATGGTAATTGTCAAGGAAGTTTTGCAATCAATCAAGCATATGTTTCAGTCAGTCTCATACAAAGAGCTTCATTCAGCAACAAATGGATTATCCACGGAACAATTAGTTGGAATTGGAAGTTATGGTTCTGTTTACAGAGGTGTATTAGCAGTAAACCAGGACACAACAACAGTGGTTGCAGTGAAAGTACTAGATCGTCAAAGATGAGAAGCTTCAAAAATCTTCACGGATGAATTTGAAGCATTAAGATGCACTCATCACCACAGTCTCGTGAAGATACTGACATCTTGTTCTAGTGTTGATTTTAATGGAAATGAATTCAAAGCTCTAGTTTTTGAGTTCATGCCAAATGGGAGTCTTGAGAACTGGTTACACCCTATTGCATTTGACGAACGACTGACAAGGAGATCATTGTGTTTCAAAGAGCGATTAAACGTAGCCATAGATGTTGCATCTGTGTTAGATTATCTTCATCACCATAGACAAACACCAATAGTCCATTGTGATCAAAGCCAAGGAACATTTTGTTTGACAATGATATGAACGGTCAAGTCAGCGATTTTGGATTAGCAAAGTTTCTAGGTGAAGTCAGTGTCAGTGTAGAATCGGAAGATCACAGCATTGGTACTTCATCCAGGATAAATGGCTCGAATGGGTATGCTGCTCCAGGTAGGAAAGTTTTTTCAGCTCCCAATAACTCGCATAATTTATAACATTCAGAAAATATCAAAACGCATGTTACATTTTATTTTAAATGAAATGCAGGGTACGGAATGGGTAGAGAGGTATCGGAAAATGGAGACGTCTACAGCTACGGGATCATACTGCTAGAGATGTTTACGGGAAAGAGACCTACCGACCACATGTTCAAGGATGGATTTATTGAGTGATCTTCTATACATGTAAACTAATGCCAATATCTTCTATATATGTTAACTGTATCCTATACAGTTGTAGCTAGTAATGATAGAATGTTCTATCATTAACTCTAGTAATCTCCTGTAATACTCTCCTGTATACTCTCAATCAATATATAGTCTCCTCCTATTGGTAGAATCTGTCATAGAGGATTCATACATTTTCATGGTATCAGAGCCAGACCCGTACGAGAGTAAGTCCAACGGCTACCCGTACATAAAATGGTCCACGTGTTGGAGGCCCACAGAGAGTGCCCTACACGTGAGGGGGCGTGTGAAGGATATTAGTCTCACATTGCTAATATCCTCATAATGAACTTAAAATATAATATGAAAGGGCCACTCCACTCATTGCCAATTGGTTTTGAGTTACATACCCGCAGACTTTAACATGGTATCAGAGCCATTACCCTCTTCTTTCTTCTTACCTTCAACTCAATGGCATTTGTAGAAAACTTAAATACTACTGATACTATTTCTCCTTACCCTCTTCAAAAAATCAGTAACTTAGTTCAACTTATGTCCATCAAACTCACAGATGAAAAATTTTAGTTTGGAAGAAACAACTAATTCCTATTCTTCGATCTCATGACCTATATCAATTTATTGATTCTGAAGTTTCTCCCCCTCCCTCCCATATTCAAGGTCCCAACCCAGGTTCATCTCTTCCTAATCCTCTCTACTCTTACTGGGCTAAATCAGATGTACATCTTCTTACATCGTTTCAAGCCACCTTCACTGATTTTGTTATGGCTAGTACACCTGCCTTTGAAACTTCTAAAGATCTTTACCAATATTTAGAGAACACTTTCAACTCCAAAGTCACATCTAGAATTACCAGCTTCGTTTTCAACTGCAAACAATCCAACGTAATACCCTTTTTGTCTCTGACTATCTTGCTAAAATAAAATCCATCTTTGATTCCCTATCTTCTACTCCATCTCCTGTAAGTGATAGTGAATTTGTTCATCACACTCTTAGAGGTCTTGGTCCTGAATATGAGAGTTTTGTCACAGCTCTAGAAACTCGAGAAAATCCTCCAACATTCACTCAACTGAATCCTCTTCTTATGAGCCATGAGGCTCGTATTGGGAAACAACAAATCCTTGCAAATACTTATATGTATGCTGCATTTCTAACTCTTAATCAGCAATCAAACACATCTTTTAACACCAACAATCGTCCTAATAGCCGCAACTTCAATAATTCATCCCCTCGTGGTGGTAGTTGAAACAATGGTCGCGGTAGTGATCGGTATGGTGGTGGTCGTTATAATGGACGTGGTAGAAGTTGATCTCAAGGTTATCAAAACTTCAACCCATCTTACGGGTATCAATCTCGTTCAATTCTTGGTGCTCCTCCAAATATTTGTCAAGTTTGTAACAAACAAGGACATACAGCCTTATAATGCAATTATAGATTTGATCATGCGTACCAAGCTAATGATCTCCCTCAAACGTTTGCTGTAATGCAACTGAATGATACTCCATTTGATCAACATTGGTATGCAGACAGTGGCGTAACTCATCATATGACTTGTGATGCTTCACAATTGGTGAACTGCACTCCGTACAATGGTACAGATCAAGTAGCGGTTGGTAACGGTAATCTTCTACCCATAACTACTACTGGTGATATTATTTTTCATACATCGAAAATGCCTCTTACTCTCCATAATATTTATCATGTTCCTAAAATCAAGAAGAACCTCTTATCTATTTCTAAACTCACTTCTGATCATGATCTTTCTATTACCTTTGACAAACTTGGTTTTGTGATTAAGGATCGACGAACGGGGACTCCGATGCTCCACGGACCCAATAGAGGAGGCATGTATCCTGTTCTGAACTCGTATGACTTATCTTCTCCTTCTATAAATGGTTCTGCAACTTCAGCATACTTTGGTGTTCGAGCACCTTCTTCAGTTTGACATCAACGACTAGGTCATCCACATCGTCAAGTTCTTAGTCATTTAGTCTCCAATAAAATAGTGTCTTCATCCAATAGGGTATCTCGTTTTGGTATCTGTGGTAGTTGTGCTCAGTCAAAACAATACCGACTTTCTTTTGTTAAGCATGACATTAAAAATCAAAAAGCTTTATCAAAAGTTCATGTTGATTTATGGGGTCCTTCTCCTATTATTTCTATATCTGGTTTCAGATACTTTTTTATTCTTGTTGATGATTACTCCCGCTACACATGGCTATATTTTTTGAAAACCAAATCTCAAGTATATGATTGTTTTAAATCCTTTACTCATTTGGTTGAAAACTTGTTAAACTCTCGCATTCAAATATTACAGAGTGATGGTGGTGGTGAATTTATTTCTCGTCCTATGCAAAAAAAATTAACTGAACATGGTATACTCCACCAGTTTTTCATGTCCCCATACTCTGCAATAAAATGGGGTTGCCGAAAGAAAGATACGTCATATGGTGGAAACAGGCCTTACACTTCTTCACCATAGTTCTTGTGACACTCCAAATTTTATTCGGGTTTAACCAAACCCATTTACCAAATTCTACAATGTGTAACTGTCTTAATGTATTTTAACACTCTAAAGTTGCCTCAATAATAAATGGTGGTGCCCAAATGAAAGTTTTCCTTAGTTTATACCTTTGGGTGTCTAAATAGCTATGCATAAAGCTGAATACGTGTCTACATTTGAGACTTATAATTTTTCTTGTTTTCTTACACGTGGTAAAATATAATTAAAAAAAAGACGAGAGGATGGATTTTAGGGAGGGGAATTCTACTTCTTCACCTCTACACTTCTCTGTTTCAAAGAAAATTTGTGTATGAGTGAGCTCATGGATTTGGCTACAGAAAACAAGAGAGAGGATGGTAATGAGATCATTATTTTCCTTCTAGTAAAATAGCTAGAGAGATTCGACTAGCTAGAGAATTTTGGGAGAGTAGGAATTTAAGAGAATTAGTGAGACATAAAGCTTGAGTTTTGCATGAAGATGATGTTGGTTGAGATGGCTAGAGCTAGAGGTAGAGAATTTTTTTCCCATGAGTTTGTTTCTTTGAAATAATTCTCTTCTTACATTGTAATGAAAGAATGTGTGATTAATTATTGTTCTTGCTTTTAAATTGATTTGTCTATCTATGTTGAAAATATTGTGAATGATGGTTTGTGTTATGAGTTTTATTTCCTAGACTTTTTATTGAGATTTGATCACTGGAATTGGGGTTTTTCAATTGTGTTCATAATATCTCACAACCTGTTTGTGAAAAAGTCTTAATGAATGGATGATTGTAGAAAATACCGAATTGGATCCCAAATTGACGGGTTAGTGTGAGCTTATCCATGCGGTTATGCACTCTTCGAATAGGAATCCATTTTCTGAAAGATCCTGGCTTTCGTCGGTCCTGACTTATAACTATTCCTGTATTGTTGACTTATTACTTTAGACAATTTCTTGACTGATAGATATTCCGTAAGTTGGGATTAGAACACATCCATTCGCCAAGACCTCAATTCCTATTCTTATGTATTGCTTTATTAAGATCGGTTCTATGAATATTGTAGATAGACAAGACAACAATAAAATGAATCTAGAAGTGAAAATCGTGAATGAAAAAGCTGGATTTGCATGTTTTTAGAAAAAAAATGTTAGAAGGAGCAAAATCAATAGGTGCAGGAGCCGCCGTCCTAAACCCCTAGTTCTCGAGCTCGGAAACCAACTTCAAAAGAGGCGCTTTTATTCTTCCTTTTTCTTACTTTTATTTATGCATATGGATTTTGAATCCTTTCCAACTAATAAATGGGTATTCATTAAACATCTTGATCTTATGATTCATCATCTTCAATCGAGAAAACCTGAAATTTGTCATGCCCTTGAATTAGACTTGTAAAGTAGTCATTTTCTGAAAATTTCGCAGATAGCCATTTTAGGGCCTATTTATAAGTGTAACGGAGATATTTAGGAAATGTTTTATACACATGAATTTTTCATCTAAGTTCCATCTATAATCTGCATAAAGGGGATAGGATTTGGACATGTACTTTGAGAATTATGGCTTTGCAAATACAGGCAATCAACACTGAAATTCTTGAAAGAGGTGTTCCTGTCCTAGTTTCATGGGACATTTAGAACCAGCCGTGTTCATATTTATTTTTCTTTATAATTTTTATATGATAGAGGGACTTGTGAAGTTTCCAACAAGGTATCATTTGCTTAATTTGGTTGTGTAACGAAGTCTATAGGAATTTCGGAACACACATTCTCAAAATTAAAATTCCTGAAACAAGTATTCTTGTCCTGGTTCTGTCATGATCTTCTCCTGCATTTTTGAATCCTTTAGAGTCTGAACTAGCTCAGGATGTCTCCTAAGAAGTTTTATAGGGTGTTGAGAGCTATCTAGCATGGTATCACACGTCTGATTTGCTTTTTACTTTAGAAATTATCGCGATGCAAACAGGGTATGTCTGTGCTGAAATTTCTGAGAATTCCTGAACATAGTATGTTGTTGTCATTTGTTTTAGCAATTTTTGATACTAGTAAGTTGCACATAGCATCATTTGTTATGACTATGAGTATATGTGTAGTAGAGACTATACAGTAAAATGTTGATACATATTTGTGAGTGGTACCTTGTTCACAGGTACATATATGACTTTGTTTCAAATGTAATAGTTGCTTTTTACCTTGTGTATTTTACAATCATAGTGATTTAATATATTGGTTATTTTACAATCATAGTGATTTGTTATAATAGTGGTTTAATTGTAGCAATTTATCTCATTATCAAATCTTGCTTGAAAATCTCGTATGCATTGTACACCCTAGTTTGCAGAGTTTGAGTTTGTTGATATCTTAACATCTAGCCGTAGGAATAAGATGAAATTTTAGTATGCTGTACTTAATTAAGTTATAAATATACAGTTAAAATTTTGGGGTTGATAGGACATGTTTAAGTACCAAAAACATTAGACGAACTGTGGCTGTGTTCAGCAAAAGTAAAATTCTGAACAGCCTGCTTACCATGGTGTTGTTCATTACCCGTTTATTGGATCAATATGAATTTTTAGTATGATGTTTATTACCATTTAAGTAACTTGGTGTAAATATTTCATAAAATTATGATCATTGTAGGTACCTCAAAATATAATAGAATCGTAGATGAATTATGTGTGTTGATATCGAAAGAAGACAAAATTTAATGCACATATATCTTCAATGAACCGTTGGAATTTCATGATTTTTGGATATCTTGTGTATAATGGAGTCATAAAAATACTGTAGAATTTTCAGGATAATCAGATGTCGTTTACTACTGAAATCTTGGACTATATGTGACTGCATATCCTTACAATTTAGAAATTTTGTACAACTTGTTGAATTGTTGACTGTGTAATGGTTGTTTTACGATCAACGAACTATTATCCACTAGTTGATAGTTAGAGTGAAATTTCTGGATCTGAATCTTATATTAATACTTTGTTTACAATTCAGTAAAAACATGATGGATTGGGACCTTATTTATCCTTGCTAATCGGCGAGCTTTAATTTAGCTTAAAACTACTTTCTTGTTATTTAATATAATGTGCAGGATTTGGAGATTCTTGTAAAATATTAGTACGGCGTTGCGATATCTCATCCTTATGATATTGTCAATAAAGTGGAATCAGTTCATTTAACGGTTGTAAGCTGTGAATTGGTATTTTGGGAAATGTGGATTGTTTTTGGGTACCTTTGGGCTTACCCAAAGTAGTACTTTACTCATAATTCATTTATGTACACTGCAACTGGAATAAATTTATTTGATATCATCAAGTGAGAGATAGTTGTTACCATTATGGGTACGTAGTTCATACTATCTAAACAAAGGATGACGAACTACGGTCGTGCTTGATCCCTTCGAGCTACGGAGAGGGTATGTAGGTAGTCGCTCTGCGGTTCAGCACAAGATTGTTCATATCATCTAAAAGTGTTGGTTGTTGTGCGACAGTTCATACCATTTATTTGGAGATGATTGTAATCTTCTCGAGGTAGTTGCAGTCCAATTGCTAGTTGTTCATACTACATAGTGAGAGATGATTATTACCATCCAAGGTAATTCATATCATCTGATAAATGTACAAAACATGCGATAAGAGAGGATTATTACCATACTAGGTAATTCATATCATCTGTCTGATACATGCGATAGAGATGATTATTACCATTCCAGGTAATTCATATCATCTGAGAAGGGATGGTTATTGCCTATAGTGGCAGTTCATATCATCCATATAGAAATGATTACTAACTCTTTTGAGTAGTTCATATCATTTGAAAAAGATAGTCGGTTGAGCTTGACCTAGTGATGGGAATTGCCAGGCCACTGGGGCTCTCACCTACAGGTGGCTATTCGTAAGACCGTCGCTGGAACGATGGTAGAAAACGGGATTGATCATCCCTACCCGTAGCTGGAACAATGTGTGTTGTCAGGCCTGCTAGCTCCCACTTACGAGTGGCAACCCGGAAGAACATTAACTGTAATGATGACCGTTAGATGTAACGACGGCAAGAGAACCTCACACTAGAAGCGATAGAAATCATTTTTCGGACTCGATAACCCTTACTAAATTCTGGACTCTTTTGGTATACCGGGGTATACGGTATGGGACGTATGCTCAGAAAGTCCCGATTGAATTCACGACGGATATCATGGGATTTCTTAATAGTGAAGGACATATGATCAGAGAATCATAACCCTCAAATCAGTGAGATTTTTGTTCATCAGTCTCAGTATCTTAAGTTTAGTGTTTTATAAGAGATGATTGGTAATTCATATCATCTGTTGGTATCTATAAATATCAGAAATGATATCAAAACTGTAAAGAAGTTGGAAGGATTCGATGACCCTTGAAATATAAAAGTTATGGTTGCATGCTTATAAAGCAATTTGAATTAAATCGATTAACATTTGCTTGGTAAGATCGAATTGGTTCGAAAAATTTAAAGGTTCGGTTTCTCGAGTGGCGTATCGGGAAGTTGGAGCTGGCCTAATGGACCGAAACCCGACCCATTGGAAGCAAAAAATTTCCGGTCTGTCACAGTTCCTTACCAAAATATTTCTAGCCAGAAGCTTTTGGAACAACCGTGTACCTTATAAATCGTTTACCTACTCATATACTGAAAGGTGCTACTCCGTATTCTATTTTATTATGTCGAGTTCCTAACTATAATTTTTTACGAGTTTTTGGATGTCGTTGCTATCCTTATCTAGTCCCGTACCGTCAACATAAAATTGATCTAAAATCAAAAGCATGTATCTTCATTGGTTACATTGATCATCTCAAAGGTTATAAATGTCTTGAACCAATTTCCAATCGTGTTTACACTTCTAGGGATGTCCTCTTTGATGAGCAATGTTTTCTTATGGTAATGATTGTTTACAAAAATCTAATAGTCAACTTCCTTCACCAAAAGAAACCTTTCAGGGTTTGTCTCAATGGTAATATTCCAAATGTGTTTCATTTCTCAAGTGATTCCTTAACTGAAACAACAACGCCATCTTTACCACGTAATAACCCATCACCAACTTACCCATTAGTTCCACAAAGTTCATCTTCACCAGCATTGTCTAATACTGTTTCTGTACCTTTACCATTAAATAAATCCACATCAATTGCTATAGAATCTCATCCATATCTAATGATGTTCAACCATCCACTATTGCTACGGTACATCCATTGATTTCTACTACAGGTGAACAATCCTCATTGGGCAATATTGGCGCAGCACCGTCCCCGACTACAGACATAAATCAACATACCATGGTAAGTCGCTCCAAAACAGGTATTTCTAAGAAAGAAATTCTTAAATCTTATTTAGCTACTAAACATCCTGTATCATCTACTTTCCTTGCATCTTTACATGAGATACCTACTGAACCAACATCATTCACTGTTGTCAATAAAGATCCTCTTTGGCAAGATGCAATGCTTGATGAATTTAATGCATTGTTAAGTAACATGACCTGGTCTTTAGTTCCCCGCCAATCTCACATGAATCTTGTTGGCTTCAAATGGGTCTATCAGATCAAACAAAAATCTGATGGTTCTATTGATTGCTACAAGGCTCGACTAGTTGCTAAAGGCTATTCTCAATAATATGGACTTGACTATGAAGAACGTTCAGTCCTATTGTAAAACCAGTAACTATTCGTCTTGTCCTTAATATTGTCGTTACTTTTTCCTGGCCAATTCGATAATTAGATGTCAAGAATGCTTTTCTTCATGGTTCTCTTGATAAAGATGTATACATGGTCCAGCCTCCGGGGTTTGTTAACAAGGATTTTCCCAACCATGTGTGTAAACTTCATAAAGCTTTGTATGGTTTGAAACAAGCTCCTCGAGATTGGTTTTATAACTTCACTTCCTATCTATCTGAATTGGGGTTTAAACTATCTGAATCAGACACTTCTCTTTTTATTCGTCACTCTTCCGCTGGAATTCTTGTACTCTTATTATATTTCGACGATATCTTGATAACTGGTTTTGATCCTGCATTGTTTACCCTGATTCATGACTTGAGCAAGCAATTTTCTATGAGTGATTTGGGTGATCTTCATTATTTCTTGGTATGGAGATACATCGCACTTCAAATGGTTTATATCTTAGTCAAACTCGTTACACACTTGATATTCTTAACCTATTGACTTGTTAAATTCAAAACCTGTTGCAACTCCTTGTTCTACCAGGAGTAAGATGTCTGCATTTGATGGTATATTGTTAGATAATATCACTCTGTATCGCAGTCTAGTAGGAGCTTTACAATACCTTACCATAACCCGTCCTGATATTACATATTCCGTTAATCAAGTTAGTCAGTTTATGCATTCGCCTACTGATGTTCATTTTAATGCAGCGAAACGAATATTGCGATACCTAAAAGGAACTCTTGGTTATGGTATCTACTTTACAGCTAAATCTAATTTTCAACTTCGTGGTTTTAGTGACGTTGATTGGGCAAGAGGTCCAGACTCTCTTCGTTCTACCACTGGTAATTGTGTTTTTTTTTTAAACAACTTGATTTCTTGGTGTTCAAAGAAACAACCAACTGTCTCTAAATCAAGCATTGAGGCTGAGTATCGTGCACTTTCTTTAACTACTGCTGACGTGATTTGGATTCAATATCTACTACAAGACTTAGGTATATACATGCCATCATCTCCAATCATGTATTGTGATAATGTCAGTGCCACATATCTTGCTTTAAATCCAGTGCAACACTTTCGCTCAAAGCATATACAAGTTGATTACCATTTTGTTCGTGAACGTGTGCAACGAGGTTGTTTGCAGATTACATACATCTCCACTCAACATCAACTTGCTGACGTATTCACCAAGGGATTATTAAAAGATATATTTCATTACTTGACTTCCAAGCTCTCTCTTAAGGCTACACCACGATCGACTTGAGGGGGGATATTGAGTGATCTTCTATACATGTAAACTAATGCCAATATCTTCTATATATATATGTTAATTGTATCCTATACAGCTGTAGGTAGTAATGATAGAATGTTCTATCATTAACTCTAGTAATCTCCTGTATACTCTCAATCAATATATATTCTCCTTCCATTGGCAGAATCTGTCATAGAGGATTCATACATTCTCAGGATTTAGCCTTCACACCTTTGTTCAGACGAGTCTGGTTCCTAATAGGATATTGCAGATTATTGATTCCAGACTACTTCTTCCTCTCCGTCTCCAAGACAACAATGATAGCGAGATGGCGCAGTGGACTGCAACGAAAAAGTATTAATCAACAGTGAGATGGAAGCGAAGCTACATGAGGCTTTGACAGGGATTTTAAAACTCGGTGTTGCATGTTCTTTTGCAGCACCAAAAGAACGGATGAAAATGACACAGGTCATGAAAGAGTCGCGGTCAATTGAGAATGCATATCTTATGGAATTCGATTTAGGAAAACAGTAATCAGTAAAGATATGTATGTAAAATTTCCATGTCAGGTTATGACAATTTAGCATTCATGGCGTTTACAGTTTTACTCTTTACGAGATTAAGATTAAACTTTGACTAGAATCAGCATAATTTGATACTTGACTTCATAAATATCAAAATGAGAAAACGGGCTCATTCTGTTTCCTCCCTTTCTCCTCCTCTTTCTTCTTCTTTCTTGTTCCTGTGGAAAATTGTTTCGACCCTTGTGGTGTAGAATAAGAGAAAATTGTGAAAAGAAAAGAAGGAAACAAGTTGTTGTTGAAGTGTGCCTCACCGCTTATTGAATTTCTTCATTGCATACTTTACTGCAGAAAAAAGAGCAAAAATTGATCAAGAAGAACAAGGGATTGAAAGAGGAGGAATAGAAACGAAATTGATGGAGGAGAAGACGACAAGGAATGGGTATGTGATCAAAATTATCTTCCTGAGGAATTGTTGATTGAAAGTATTCTGACGAGATCACCAGCCCCGAGTCTAGTTATGGTACAATTCAATCCTTAATGATTCAAGATTTTTCTGATAATGTATGGAAAAAAAGCAGTCAGATATGAGAGTTAAATATCTCACTGGGTTGAAAACCAAAAATACACATGAACTGGTAGATTTTTGAAACGGTTTGGCATGTGCCAAACTAGTCGGTGAATTCAATGATGCTCATGGTTCAATAACTGTTGTTGACCCCATCTGTCCTGTCTTATTTTCCACCTACTGTGGGTTACATCTACTTGTGTCATGGTTTTGGTTTTTATCCATTATCACAAGCATACAAGGCTGTGAGCTACTTTGCATGGTCATTACATTGGGAACTATGTCGTGGAGGACGATTATTACTAGTACTTTTGATATCTCACCACCACCTCGTTCTTCTCTTTATCCTAGTCCGATGGTCACTAGAGTTCCGAGAATGTTATGGAGACCAGCAACCTTTTGCAGGGGTGATCTTTTTTGGAGGATGGAGAATCAAGTTGGTAATAATAATGACAAGATTGAAATGTTGCTCTCGTTTGACCTCCACAACAAGAAAATTCACTTCATTCTACTCCCGGCTGAATGAATGTACTCTGACAACAGCGAGAAATGAGCGTCGGTATTTAGTAGTTGATCATCTTGTGGAGTTTAAATGATACCCTTGTATTGCACGTTCTGAGGGGACAGCAACAACATCCAACAATGATCATTGCGGCCATCGTTGTAATTATCAAACCGGTGTTTGTTTTTGTTGTTGCAAGGTTTATATGTATATATTGAAGGACAAGTACAAGCAAGTATGGACCAGGGAGGAAACTTTCGATCTTCAGATTATGGATCAGGAAGGCTTACTACCAACTCCACTGTTGCTACTTTGATACTTCTGCTACTGTGCCTTCTACACGTATATTGACTTTCTCCGATCAGGTGTTATTATATTGGTTTAATGAGGAATATCTTATATTCTACAATTTGCAATAGAAACATCTCAAGGTGGTGGAATGCTCCCTCTCCTATCCTAGTGTTTTTCAAACTAAGATGAATGCAATTGATGATGATTATTGCCCGTCCATGGATTATCAGCTGCATGTCAAGTGGAGAACATCGTTTCTCTGAAAACCATCATTCCTAAAGAAGCTAATACTATAAAAATTGATTGTGCTGATGAGGTGAAGTGCCTTATCAATAACAACCCAGCGACAAAATGGCTGATGACGGTGTTTTTTTTAGTTTGTTTTGTCCTGTTTCAGTTTTCTATTTAGAATTTTTATTTAAGTTTTGTTTAAATGTTTATTTATTTATTGAAGATCTATGCTTAAGACTGAATAGACATTGCAATTGCTAATATGCTTAAACAGGTTTTTGGTTTTATTCACATTGACTGGTTATCTGGATGAAAGCAATCACAATGTTTTACTTTCTGGGATCTTACATTGGATTCCTGTCATTCAAACTTGAAGCTGGTAGAAATAAGGGATTCATATGCTTGATTGGAATATATGGAATGTGATTTTCAACTAACATATTTGTAGCCTTGGGAACTGAAAATGTCTCAGTCGCTTTCACGTCTCACTTAGGGTGTTCCTTGCTTTTAACTTAAAGATATGTTTAAATCTAGGGAAGTTGATGTTGCCGTGTGCTAGCCTATTTGGGGGTGTAAAACTGTGCACAGTTGAGATACATAACTTTTGGCTGCTGAGTTACATACTCAGTAAGACAATGATGGTCTGTTATGTAGTTTAAGCAGTTATTATGATTATATGACAGTTCTGCTTGTACATATTGTCATGACTCATGACTTGAATTCTCAAAAACTTGTAATATATTTGCTTAAGGTGTATTACCATCTATGTTCAGTAAGATATTAGTTCTCCATTTCCTAAAATTATAACAGTTTTCTCATTATATTCTCAAGGCATTGATATGAGTGTCTGCTTTACCCATTCTGTCTGCACGACATAGTACATAACATGACCCACCATTCAGTCAAAAGCTCATGTTTAGTGATTGTCATTTTCTTTCTTTCATAGTGCATTCATTGAGATCTTTCTCGACTACATTCAGAAGTAGTAGTCGTAGTAGTAGTAGGAAGAATAGGGTGTAGCTTTTAAGACTTCATTAAGACAGAAACATGGTTTTCCGAAAAGAAATTCATATGTCTGGTTTGCACTTCTTTTTCTTGTTTTGGGTTCTTGGACTTAGTACTGATGGGATAGGAGGAATATCTGTGGTGGATAAGATTGATGATAATGGTGGTTCATCAACGTCGAAGAAATGCAATTTCTCTGCGGTTTTCAATTTTGGAGATTCCAACTCGGATACTGGTGGTATATCAGCTGCGTTTTATGCGATTGGTTCTCCTAATGGAGAAACTTTCTTTGGAAAACCGTCTGGAAGGGTCTGCGATGGTCGTCTTATCGTGGATTACGTTGGTAAGTGGTACAAGTGTTCGTTTTGGATTTGTTAATTCACTTAAAGCAGTCAGATTTTCACAGTATGTATCGCCAGTAGTTACAACTTAGGAAAACACTAATTGGGTTAATCTAGTGGCTGAATATAGTTACCGAAGCATTATATAATGATATTTTGTTGCTAAATGCTAATGATGCCGGACGATGGAGCCAATTTTGCAACGGGAGGATCATCCACTAGAAAAGGCGGTTATAGCCCATTTATCGCGATGTTCAGATTTCACAATTCCGACAATTTAAAGCTCGAATCATTGACATTGTTAACTCTATCCAACAGGAAAAAGGTCAGAATCAATTGTACCCTTACATCATTTTGACTTCCTTAATTATGCGTTCAATCGTGCTATCTGTCCAGCCTTATCAATTCAGTAAGGGATAACGAGGAGATGAGAACCTAAATATGTTGTTGATAACCCTGTATGGAGAGCACTTTGGTTTCACAGTTGGTCTCTGATCTAGTTTACAGCTTTATAAAATATGGTTTCTATGTTCAGGTAAAGCCAATGTACCAAAAGCAGAAGATTTCTCCAAGGCTCTATACACAATCGACATTGGACAAAACGATCTTGCATATGGTTTTCATTATACAACAGAAAGACAAACACGTGCTGCAATACCTAATATCCATGATCTATTCTCCACAGCAGTGCATGTACTATATATATATAAAGAAACTAGCATCGTAGGCATTTGTTAGCGGCAACTTATACCGTAGTCTAATGTAGTTGTTAACTTATTTTAATTTTGTCACTGCAACTTTACAGTGAAGGTGCAAGGGTGTTTTGGGTGCATAACACAGGACCTATTGGATGTTTACCTGTCTACAACAAATACTATGCTAATATACCAGGTAGTTTGGATAAGAATGGTTGTGTGATACTTTTGAATGATATAGCTCAAGAATTCAATAAGCAACTCAAGTCCAAGTTAACCCAACTCAAGGCCAACCTCACTAGTGCAGCCTTCACATATGTTGATGCTTATACAGATAAATACAACCTTATCAACTCTGCCAACAAGGTAAGAAGTTTCTAAATCTTATAAACTTCATTATCGTGCTCTAGATTTGCGGGGGTGGAAGAAATACATTGGAAATTGAGGGGAATTATAGAGGTTGCTGGTTGAAAATAGATCACTAGTTAATTGTCAGATATTGAGGTATTATCCTGATGATGATTGCAGGTTCTGTTGACCCACTTGACTTTTGCAACGGGATGTATGGCGGCTCTTGTGCAAATCCTCTGGAACATATTAGCTGGAATAGTAATCTAAACGTTATTATTTGAACCTAATTACCTAAATCATGTTGATTTCAGTTAAACAAGAAGACTGTAACACATTCCACAGAGACAAAATCTCTGACAAACTATACCAACATTATATATGTAGTTTTAGGAAATCCCACAATACACCCAAGTATTCACCTCACACAACCCTCTCAAGTTTAGACCAAAATTAATGATCTGAAATGCACATAATCACACGTAAACATAAAGAACACAAAAGATTTTACGTGGTTCGGTGTTAAAACCTATATCCACGTGAATGATTTCACTATGATTATGATGAAGATTACAAACTCTTAGTTCAGTATAATCCTCACAAGTTCTCTCACGCTATGTATAATACAAGAAATTCACCCTTTTATCATTACTTTTACTCATATTTATAGACAGACTATGATAGTAGATAACATCTCACTCAACTTCGTAGACCTCCTCGTGCAGGTTACCTCGTTGGAGCTTTCTTGGGAAACAATCCAACCTCGTTGGTTTTACCTTGTTAAGATATTCGTCACGTGACTCTCACCACATCTTTCTCTATTGTTTTGTGCTTTGCCCAATGATGTTGTGCCATTTGTCCCGACAGCTGACTGGCTTCTAATGAGACTGCTATGTCCGTGCATTCAATGTTCAATTTCCTCTTACAAACTTGACCGTTGATTAAGAGCATGTGTTTTCCACGCGTCGTGATTCTGGGAGGTGGGCGGAGATCCTTAAGTTGGTTGAGATACATACTAGTGTTTGCCTTGCATCTGTTTCACCCATACTTATGTCTCAGGATGCGAACACGTGGCAAAGATATTTTTTGTCCCCATATTTTAGATGGAACGTCATCATTGGGCAAAGCGCAGAACAATAGCAAAATATATGGCGACAGTCACTTGTCGAATATCTCAACAAGGTAAAACCAGTGAGGTTGGGTTGTTTCCCAAGAAAGCTCCAGCGAGATAACCTACGCGAGGAAGTCTACGAAGTTGAGTGAGCTGTCATCCACTATCATAGTCTGTCTATAAAATATGAGTGAAAATAATGATAAAAGGGTGAATTTCTTGTATTAGGCATAGCGTGAGAGAACTTGTGAGGATTATACTTAACTAAGAGCTTGTAATCTTCATCATAATCATAGTGAAATCATTCCCGTGGATGAAGGTTTTAACATCGAACTACGTAAAATTCTTGTGTTCTTTACTTTTATGTGTGATTGTGTGCATTCGGATCATTAATTTTGGCCTAAACTTGAGAGGGTTGTGTGAGGTAAATATTTAGGTGTATTATGGGATTTCCTGCAACTATATTTTGGCGCTAGAAACAGGTATTGAAGGAGGAAAAGCATAAAGAGTTTGTTTTATCTTGTTTGATTCTCAAGAAAAATTTAGGTTTAGGAATGTATAAAAATTGTTTGAAAAGAAAGAAATTAGAACTCATTTGTTACAGAAATCTTAGATCCGAGTTCCTAAAGCAAGTCTTTAGGAAAGCGTTGGTCTAAAGAAATTCGTAAAATTAAAAATATAAAGTGGTAGATCTGATTGAGGGTTCATAATTTTAAGATCTTTATAAGTTCCTTTTAGTTTTATCTTTTAAAAAAATTATAAAAGAAAATTGTTTTCATCCAAAGAGTACATAAAACAGTTAAATCGTTAGTAGACAGGTCTTATCATTCGGTTATTATCTTGGATTTGGTGTAGAAAACACAAAGCTAGATATAAAAGCATTAAATATGGGTTACATGTCAGATCTAAGGTTGCAAAGATTGATTCGCTTCGTCGTAATTGTTAGATCTACAATCAATATCATGAATCGTAGGGCTAACTTTTGAGTGTTCATTGAGGAAAACAACAAAAGCATTTTTTCTCGTTGTGCAGGTTTCGGAAGGAAAAAATGGTGTCAGAAGCAAATAGAGGTGCGAATAATGAACCACGAAGGAGTTCAAGGATCCACTCGGGTCAGCTAAAGAACATCTAGGGAAGGCAACCAATCAACGAAAGGGGAAAAAGAACAAATCACGTCATAGAAGAAGAAAGACAATATTGTAGCATTCATCAGGACAGAGGCATAAGAATAGAGGATTGTGTACCTAGTGATGGCGATACATCTGACGATGAGGAGATCATGACGGCAGAAAAATTGAAAGTAAAGATCGCCAAAGCGAGAGAGGAAAAGAAAAACATGCTCCAGGGTCAGGAATTGCTCAAACGACGAAACATAGAGCTCGAAAAGGAGAATTTGAAGCTACAGGGAAAAACACCAGGAAAATCAGATCCACCTATGTCAAGAACGAGTACGCGAAAGGAGTCTTCCCTAAGAAAGCAAATAGAGGGACAAGGAGAAAATTTAGAAGAGCGTGAAGCCAGGAAACACCAAGAGGATATGGATCGATATTTAAAAAGGACCAAAGAGAAGAATATGAATGAGGGGATAAATCAAGCGAACCATGAGGTTTTAAAGGAACTAAAGAGCATGCGAGCAATGTTCTGTAGTTACCAAAACAATGGGAAAACGCAACAACTAACAAATGTGTTAGCCGAGGAAAAACAATCTTCTTTTAGTTTTAAAATCTTGCATGAAACTTTACCTGCAAAGTGTATAATGCCAGTCTTCCGTAATATCTTTGACGGAACCGGAAGTGCGATTCAGCACATCAAGGTTTATCAACGATCAATGTTACAATGGAAACAAAAAGATGATATCATGCGCAAATAATTTTCCTCCAGCCTAAAAAATTAGGCGTTCGCATGGTTTGATGCACTGCCCGAAAATTCTATTGCATCTTTCATTGAGCTTGAGAGGATTTTCCTCGCAGCGTTCATGCACAGTAATTTTTTGAGGCCGGGAGTAGAAAAAAATTTCAACCTAAAGAGAAGAGCTAAAGAAATTTTCCGAAGTCTCGTCACTAGATGGATGACCTTATGTAGTGAAATCATGGATCCCGAGACTGAAATGAATTTAGTTCGGAGATTTGTTAATGCCTTATTCCCAATAGATTTGTTGTGCATGGCCATATTCAAGCAAAAAAAGAGTTGACCTTGCAGGAACTTCTAGAATTCTAAGAAGAACATATTTCTTTGGAAGAGATACAAAAGGAAACAGTTATCAAAATGATCATCAGCGAGCACCTCAGCGAAAATACAGCCAAGTAAGAGCTGGACAAATAATGATGAAGGAAAATTTCAGAGACAGTGGGAGCATCTCTCGCGGCAAGGAAGGATCAATGATCAGAGATTTAAAGGAAGGAGACCTGATGCCCCAAAGTATGATGAATAAAGCTACCAAGGTTGAACGTCGCATTAGAAGTTATCATGCGACATATTGGACGAAACAAGTGTACAAATATCCCATACCAATACAATAAAGGAGTGGGTTAGGGTTTGTTCAGTAAATTATATTGGTTGTTTGGGATTTCTGGGGAAAAAGTCGATTTTTAGGGCTACGAAAAATTAGGGGCTATGACTGACATATCGAAATTTCTTCTTTGGAGTATGATAAGGATCAAAAGGTGACTGTTTGACGGGTTTTGATTTAAGTTTTTGATATTGAAATCTTATTAGATTTAAGATTTCCTGTGGTGGAAAAACAACGAAGGTTTTTCTCGGGAGAGAGAGATAATAGAGGAGAAAAAAAAAGAATAGAAAACGTTGTTATTTTTTCTTTTAAATATTCGTTTGATACGTGTCTGGTGACTCTGGTCAAGGTAATTGTTTTTTGAGACGTCAAATAAGAATAATTAGGGGAAAACAAATAAAACATAATTAATAATTGGGGGAAAATAGTAATAATTATGTATTAAACGATGATTATAAGTAAATTAAGTGAAATTTATTTGTTTATAATTGAAAGTGAATGAAGTAGAAATAAATGTGTTAATGGATAGATAGTAAAGCAAGTAGAAATAAATGTATACTAATGATTAGAAGTAAATGTTATTAGAAGTAGAAGTAAATTCATGATTAGTTTTTGGGGAAAAATATTTCACAGTTTAAGTTTGGGGAGGAGATTGATTCTTAGATGAAAAAAAAAGAGGGGGATTAATTGTTATATGAAAAAAAAAGGAAAAAACTGGGGAAACCAATTTAAGAATTTTTTTTAATATGATTTTGAATTAAAGTAAATATCAAAAAAAAAACTAAAAATATATTCAATCTTAAATACCTTAAAAATAATCAAAGTTACAAAACTGCCATAATTTATAACGGATATAACCGTTGTAAAAAGTGTTGCTCAATTATATATATAGTTACGAATTAAAGCAACTGAGACAGTGCACAGTATGCAACGAATATATCGTTGCGCATCCAAAAATTAAATTGTTGTAAAAAAGGCGACATAGCATAGTGTAGAATGTTGTTTATACATGAGGGTGTTTTGGAAATTTAGAAAATACACCTTATAAGACATGCATGTGTCATGGACCTTAGACTAAATTTTTTTGGTCCAAAAACATGATTTTGGACCAGCAAGTAAAGGGAGTTGGATGAGTGGACCACACGTTAAAGCCATAACATTCCATCTTAGATATGAATGCATCTCTAGACAACGTATAAAGCACAATTTTTTTTCTGGAAAGCATTCGTTGAAAGCCTATGAATCCGCGATAATTTCATCCAGATCCACCTCACCATTCCAACATCTATTCCCGCTTGTTTCACTGTCGTGTTAATGTAATTTCTTGATATACCGATCCAACTATGTTTGAATCTTTGGGTATCGTATATCCTCCTGAAATAGCCCTTTAGTAGATTAATAAATTTTATGGTTAAAAAAAAAAAAACATTTAGACAAAACATTTTTCACCTTATCCTATATAGAGATTTGCCATGTTGGGGTACATTCTCAAGTAATTTGGTACCCATGTTAACAACCATGAAGTTTAGATGATATGCACTTGGGAGCCGTTTAAGTCTGATGATCGTAGCAAGTCATTCCAAATCATAAAGATTCTATAGACTTTATGTTTGATGTGCTTAATGTTTTTCATGATTTGATCTTACGGACCTGCGTTGTTTTCCAGTATTTATTGAGTGAAGATACAAAAATACCGAATACACAACTAATTCTTTTGTTTAACCTATCAATACCTAACCTTAAGCAATTCTTGGAGATCGTAAGGATGACTTATACAAGGTGTCTTTGGGAGCTGATCGGTTTTAGAGTGAAAAAATACGAGACACACAAAAAGATTGATGACATACACATGTAATTATTTCAATTATAAATACTAGTTGTAGTTGTTGCGCCCATACTTTGCACGGGCTGAATTCGTTCACACTAAGTTGGACATAATAACATGTTGAAGTTAGGCTAAAGATGTTTTCTTTTATGGGCACTCCCATTAGGTGTGTGGTTAGTAAAAGAGAAAGGTAAAGTTTTATGATTAATCAAACTTGATGTCATACACCATACCACACTGGGGAAATTATGATCCGACTCTATGTTAAGTGGTCCTAAATAAGTTTGGTCTTTTTATTTAAAATATAAAATTATCCCTTTTCTTTCTCATTTATCCACTTTGATTTTTTCTTCTTTATTTTCTCTTTCTTCTTTTTATTTTTCTCTCTTTCTTCTTAAAATAAAGAAAAAAAACATAAAAATTAAATATTTCTCAGACTATAAGTCAAAAATTGATTTATTTATTTATTTGTATTTTTAGAAAACTCTCGACGAGATCTATACAACGAGTACCCATTGTACTATGTTTCAAAGCTTTAATCTTTACGGGTATTGGTAATGGTAGTTCATAATTAAGAATGCATACCATTTACATAGTAGTTCATTCTAGCGGTTTATTCTGTGGGATGAACTCGTATGGTAGTTCATTTCGAGCAGTTCATTTTGTAAAATAAACTTGTATTGTAGTTTATTTTTAGCAGTTCATTTTGTGGAATGAACTCGTATGATAGTTCATTCTACTCATTTTGTAGAATTAATTAGTATGGTAGTTCATTTCATATAGTTCATTTTGTAGAATGAACTCAAATGCTAGTCCATTTGTGGAATGAACTTCTATGGTAATTATTCTAGCAATTCATTCTAGCAGTTCATTCTAGCAGTTCATTTCTAAAGTGAACTACCATACTAGTTCAATCTAGCAGTTCAATTTGTAAAATGAACTCGTATAATAGTTCATTTTGTAGTTGATTTTTATCTCAAAAATAACATGAAAAATAATGTTTTGAAATATAATGAGTGTATTTGTTGTATAGATCTTGTCGAGAACTTTCCGAATATATAAAATTTATTATTGTTCAACTTATAGTTCAAAAGATATTTAATTTTCGAAAATGATTTATGGCACGCGTGTGTGCCACCTAAGGGTGGGTGCATTGGGTGCACGAGAATGGATGTCATAAATCATTTTCGTTTAACACTTAAGTTTATTTTCCTTTATTTTTATAAAGAGAAACAAATAAGAGAGAGAAGAGAGAATAAAATATTTCTGACACTGTTTAAAAGAGGATGACATCATCACACGTGGATAACATTCACCCTAGGACATAACAACAATTTTTTAGACCAAACTAAAAATATATTTTAAAAAAAAGACCTTGTAGCAATTGGACCAAGTCAACAGGATCAAATTGACACATTATATTTTATACTAGGACTAATTGATAGTTTCTACTTCCACAATTCTCCAAAATATTTCATCTTGTTAAAATTCAAGTGCAACGATTTTTTGAGAAATTTGGAAGCTATGTTGCACGAACACACCTAAAAAGATACAATAATCGTATAGACACATGATCGAACACTTACACGACACACGATGGACATGTTACACCATATGTCGCGTAAAAGTTGACATTGGACGCTTTGTAGATACTGATTGGACACTTTCGGACATATGCCAAAAATGATTCATATTGATTTGGAAAATCAAAATAAACTAAATATGATGCGAATCTTATTCTCCTTATAGTCAAATACCAACACAATTCATGACTCATTAGTCGTACATAGAAGTTTTACGACTGTGAGGACAGGTCAAACACGAGTCAATCGACACGTTTTAACGGTCACGGATAAGGACGTTCTTTGAGCATTTTTTTTGTAAATTGAAGGTCCCGGAACAACTTAACTCAACTACTGATTTTAACGGTCATGGGAGTTGTATCGGCCATAGTTATAATTCAAATACCATAAAAAAAATATTCATAATTGGCTAGACGCCAAAATACCATAAAAAAATATATTCATAATTGGCTGGATGCCTGCGCTGAATCTGGGATGAATAATTTGACTGAAACTGAAATAAAACTCGAATCAGGATTCAAAATTGAAACTAAAATTAAAATTATATGAACGAAGCCAAACCAACACTCATATCGAAAGTTGGATTTAATTTACAACTTCACCCAAAGTCAAAACATGAAAACTTCGACACTAAAAATAATCTCAACATATTTTATATTACAACCTAACCAGAAAACTTCAAAATTCTTCGTATATTTAGCATTTTACCCGTAAGACTCGCCAACAGTTCATCGTTGAGAATTTTCCTTAATACGGCCTATATGCTCAAACTCACTTTGAAGCTCTTCCCTACTGACGTAACAACAACAACAAGGACTACATTAGTTTGTTTTCAAGTAACATGACAGAAATAAAACTAAATAAAGGAATCCAAGTAGACCATGCAGGTGTAAAATTATGGTTTCTTGATGGGTTGGCAGTATTTGACGAACTCTATTTTCGGCTCTTTCTTCCCGTGGATGGTGCACATATATCCTATGAAGAAATGGCAACATCGTTATCATAAGCAATGTGAAGAAGACAGTAACTTCTTTCTGTTCATCTTCATATCTTCCATTATTCTAAAGTTCCCGTTTTCTCTGATCCTACTACTTACAAGCTTTCTTCTGTAATCCTCTTTTTCATTTATTTTTTAGGTTTTTATCCTGAGATTTCCTTTTTTTTCTTTATCAATACTTTCTCCTGTTGATTGAATCAATTTGCTGTTTTTTTTTTGTGTGCAGCAACACGAAATGGGGCATCATGGGAGTGAGTTAAGATGGACTCAAGAATTCACTCCTCCCCAATTTTTAAAACTTACTCCCCTTCCCAAAAGGTCTATGTTTATGTGTCAATATATTTTTTACATTGAAAACCATCAATTCATGAGTTTAGGGTTTAGTTTAGAGCATATAGGATAGGATTAGATTGGAGTGGATTAATTAGGATATCAATCTCATAACCATCATCTACTGAAGAGACTCATTCTCTTAGCACAAATTAACACAAATTGATAGGGTAATTTCTGATGAGGATCTAGTTTTTCGTATCTTACAAAGATTGTCGTCTGAATTCAATGCTTTCAGGACCCTTATCTGCACTCAACAGCTCAAGAATGAGAATCTGATTACTTCTTCTGAACTATTGGGATTATTACTCTCTAAAGAAGCTCGTGTGAATTCTGAGTCTGCAATTGATCTCACAACTGCGTCTGCAAATATCTCCCACCAATCGAATTCTTCTCAACCTCCTACTGATACAATGCCATTGTAGGAAACTATGTTTATAGAAAAGTCATTCCCCACTTCTAATCCTTTCCTAATACCAGTCCAGACCCAAGATGTATTAAAAGACCTATATTTGTGAAAATGATGAGATTGAGGAAAGTATTTACCTTAAGAATTTGGGCCCACGAGTCATCTAGGTTATTTAACAATCGCCAAGTTAATTTTGTAAACAAGGACACATTCGCAGTATAACCAGACCCTCTATCGATATCATATCCACTTAGCCACTGTTGTTACCCGGTACTATGAAATTTTCAACACACTGTGGTGGTCATCCAACAGCATTGTCCCCACTTAGCCTCGGGGTATTACATTCACTCTATAACAATATCTAACGCCAATACCACCACTAGCCTTGGGAGTACAAATCTGAACTTTCCTAGGATACCTTTATTCCGCCAAAATTTGCATTGCATGTTATCAAATTTATCTAAAACCTTTTTAGGGAACTCAAAACACTGCATTTGGTAACAAGGAAAAAAAAAAGTAAAATTAATGAGCACAGTCCTACCAGCCTGGTACAGAACTTCAGCCTTCCTACCATGTAAAGACTTGTAGGCTTTATCAAGGAATGGCTCAAAATTCAAAGCTCTATTCCTACTGAAAAACACAGGGGAGTCCCTGGGTACTTTGATCTTTTGATATACTTTTCACTTTCAACATTCTAGTAAAGATTGAAGTATACCTGGATTTATGATAGTTGATGGTCTGACATGAGGAGATGCTAAAAATATCCAAGACGTATACCAGCTTTTGAATTGTTAAAATCTGCGGGCATCCAACTAAAAACTAATTGGCAATGAGTGGAGTGGCCCTTCCATATTATATTTTAAGTTCATTATGGAGATATTAGTAATACGAGACTATTATCCTTCACACGCCCCTTCACGTGTAGGGCACTCTCTGCGGGCTTCTAACATGTGGACCATTATATGTACGTGTAGCTGTTAGGCTTACTCTCATACGGGTCTGGCTCTGATACCATGTTAAAGTCTGCGGGCATCCAACTCAAAACCAATTGATAATGAGTGGAGTGACTTTTCCATATTATATTTTAAGTTCATTATGGGGATCTTAGCAATGTGAAACTATTATCCTTCACATGAATTTCAACAACATAAGCTTTATAAAAATCAAGCAATCGTTAGCATATAGCAAATGCCAAAATAAAAGGACAAGTTTTATTAATTCTGACACCAGAAAATTGATTACTTCTTTCAGCGTGGACGGACATTCTTGACAGGCCTTTTAATATTGTGATGAACAACTAGAACAACTATAGAAATAAAGGGTCTCCTTACCTGAGACCATTGGAAGGACTAAAGTGCAAACCAAGAACTCCATTCAATAACACAGTTGATTACACAGAGGATATGGATTCAAAAATCAACTCGCATCATTTTTGACTAAAACCAAAAAAATTGAACATATGGATAAAAGAATCCCTCGCCAATTTATCAAATGCTTCAGACAGGTCCAGTTTCAGAACCAAATACCCATTTTTCGTCTTATTGTTCTCCATGCTATGCAATATTTCATGGGAAATGATGATATTATCAACTATCTCCCTTTGGGGAGTAAAGGCAGACTAATCAGGAGATATAATCTTATCCGAAACATTCTTTAACTCATTTTCGAGACATTGCAAAAGTTTGTTTGGAAACCAGATGACCAGGTTTACTATTTTCCTAATCAATTTTCTTCAAAATTGGTTCTTTATTTATGAAAATGTTTTTAGCACATTCTTATTCCAGTATTTGAAAACAGAAGACAAAGCATCTAAAGTTTTCAGCACATGATCGTCAGATTTCAAACTATTTAAATGACAGGTGTTTTCAAAGAAATCCTTAAACTCCTTATGCTCAATCCATCCCCTAAAATATTTATATAGTGATAGTATTCAGATGGATCCCCACTAATATTTGTCCCCCCAGATTTCCCTATAGAGGGAATAAATAATAATCACCCAACCCTTGAACTGCATTTTCTTAACAGTATTCTCCATTTTGCTCAGACCCATTCTAGTCTCAGATAAGAAGAGAGTCAAGAGACCGTATCTGGTTTGTATTTGATTAAAAGAAAATTCAGGTGGTTTAAGGTTTTGGGCCTGTTACAGCCCTTGGCAATTTCATAGTGACTAATTTCAAAATCAAGGAGAACAACATAATCACACAAAACACCGGTATACAAAAAACAAAGAAAATAATCAAAAACAAACAGTACACCTAAATCTGGACACATGTACAAGCAAACAAATAACAAAGTACACCAGCAGAAAATAAACAGATTAGAAGCACCAAAATTAAGCAAACAAATTAGAAACGAAACAGCTGAATAGACACGCTAAGAATTAATACATCAACAAAGGACGGAGAAATCAGGCACTTATCTGGTTGAATAGTGTGTTACAGGTGAAAGAATAAGACATGCCCCACCGAAATTGCAATTGTTTACTTTTGATATCTAGCGTTACCAATGGCTCCCAAGAGAGCAGCAATTGGCACAACAAAAGAGCTTTGCCAATCATATCAAACATTAATCCTAGTTCTCTATTATCTCAAAGTCACTCTTCATTCTCATTATGTGTTTCTGTACCTATTTCTTCAGCTTTAAATAAACCTATTTTTTCCAATGTCACCTGCACAATTTTTTTTTTGACTTGGGATTAAAGCCCTAATCTTCTTCCCGTAATAGAGTTAGTTGCCTTCTTGCCGCATAGTCTGGAGTAAGAAAATAAAAAATAAATTAGAAGAAAACAAACAAATGAGAAGAAATATAGATAACAACTATTTACCTTATTATCATGCATATGTGTCATCCGTCCCATTTTAATTGAAGGTTTAAGGTTTACTTTAAACATTTAATTGAGATATCCTTATAAATTGGGAAATATCAAATAAAATAAAATAAAAATATTTTGAAGTATTTTTAAAAACTCATTATTCATAGATTTTCATAATTAGAATCAACATGGTCTTTATCTGATATCCATGTCGACTGTGAACTGTCGGTATTGACGTAAATTGAAGACCATACCGACTGATTATAATTTTGACAAAATTAACATTATAAAAATAGAAAACACTTAATATAGAAAATAATTTTCGATAATATCGATTATTATCTAAATTGAAAAATAAGCACAGTTGGTATAATTTTCATCTAGTATACTGCACCGATAAACAACATAAAAATTATTAAAATAAAAGAAAGTCGACATGGTATTTATGACGAAGACCATGCCGACTTCAAACAAACCTGCTTTAGTATTTTCAATTGGTTCACAAACGATCATGAAATACTCTTTCGTTGACTAAAAAGTCTGCAAATATATCAAAGACTAATTCTAATGGACAAAAAAGACATCCTCATCTTCAAGAAAAAAATAGAAAGAAAACTACTAAAGACAAACAAAAAACTGATCTTTATGCCATCTTTATTTTGGTTAAATAACCGAACATAAAACTGATACAAATATAAGACATGATAATTATATATGCATTTGCAAATGAAATTTGAGAAGAAAGTAAAAAAAAAAAAAAAAAAAAAAAAAAGAATATATAAAACCATAACCAGTGAAGATTAAATGAACTTCAAATTATATAAGATCTGATCTTAAATCATGCCCGTAGTGCCGACTACTGCTCTAAAATTGACATTTCATGTTTTGTGTCTCCAACCTATTAAATCAAGTTCTAAATCAATCGAAACACTAAGTAAAGGAATGTGTTTGCAAAGAAAAGAAGTGGAATTTTATTCGACACTGATTTTAAGTTTTGAATTTAGGTTTTATATTTTAAATTATGATTATGATTTGTATTAGGTGTGATTATCAAAAATCTGATCTTTGGACCACAACCATTAGAGTCAGAAACATAATCAAATCAATCCTCTTATAATGAAGGTATCAGTTAGAACAAGAAATTGATACATGGATCAACACAATGATTTAAGGTGGTTCGACAATCAAATTGTCTACATCCACGGGTAATAAAGGATTTGGATGATTTTTATTCATGATTATATGTTACAAGGGGATGAACTACAATTTGTATTAAGTAAATATCAAAGAATTAATGAGCTAACATTATAATTAACACAATACTCATACCTAAACTCTTTGCTTTGATCCTATGCCTTTAGCCAAATTCTCTAAAAAAATTCCAGTCCCCCTTTCTGTTTGAGAGTTTGGTATTTATAGCAAATTCCATGGGCCCCTCTAATCTAACTTTCCACCTATTAGTTTTTATCCAGTCTTTGGAACGAAGTGTATCCCGCAAGACTTATTTGTATTTCACGCAAGACTTGATTTGCGTACTTCGTATTTCCCTTAGTTTCTCGCTTGGTATCCCACACCTCTTCTGCGGATTCGTACTCAAATTGTTGTTTCTGGATTTGGATGAACGTTGCGGTCTTATTTGAATTATGGCATATCTGACATGTGGCAATTGAAAATGATTTGTCATGCTTTAGTTTCTTTTGTTCCGCAACCTGTACAGCTGAGACGTGTCCATCATGCATCGATATTTGTCAGATCCCTTTAATGTGTCAGGTTTTCCCGCAACTTGTGTGTCAGTCATGCAACGAAACTATCGGTTTCCTGCAGTGTGCCATGCTTTCCCGCAACTAGCGTGTTGATCATGCAACAGTGTTGTCTGCTTCAGATGTCAGTTTCAGTACTTATCAAAAAATTCTGTTTCGGTGCTTCTTATTCCATCATAATCCGGTACTCCTTTCACATTACTTGAACACGTGTTTGTTTGGGATTTAATACCCTCACAATTTGCCCCTTTTTTCTTTTGAATTTTTAACACATGGTAAAAATTTGAAAAAGAAAAAACAATCATTACCTTTCCGATTTTCATGCCAGTAAAAAATTTACTTCCCACGTTTAGTTTTATTTTCCCGATTTTCACGCCACTAATAAGTTTTCTTCCCACGTTTACACGTTTAACTTTTTCTGAAGGTTTCGACGGTTTCGAGTAAATCACGTCTCTAATAAAGTTTTTCTCTCTCCCACTTCCTTTTTTCGACGGTTTCGTCAATTTCAGTCCTCTCTTATTTAATACAAAGCTGGTTACATCTCTCTTCTCACTCTTCATCTTCTTTTTCTTTTTCTTCTTAAAGTTTTTGTTGTTTTTCATTCTTCTGAACTTTTTAGTGATTCTTCTATGAGTCTTCTACCTTGTGTTGATTAAGGATTTCTTGCATTGGGATCAGGTCATCTTTTTCATCCAATTATTTGACTTGATTATTGTTCTTTACTTCGTTACAGGTAATGCTTCTAATCTACTCTTGTGATTTGATTAATGTTTTTCTCTTTTATGTGTCTGTTTGTCTGTTAATCTTCTTAACTGAACTTTTAAGAGTGAATGGTAATTATGATATTTTTTGTTTTGATGTCTGATTGTTCTCATGATCCTTTTCTTTTCTTGATCAGAATTTTTTTTACTTGTCTGTATTCTGATTTAATGATGATCTTGTTGTTCTTCTGTTCTGTAAAATTTTCTGTTTTGTTCCTGCTTTTCATCATGATGATTTTTTCTTTTCTTATTTTCATATGTAGATAAAAATTCATTATGACTGGGAGAACTGATAACAAAGCTGCTGGTGGTGCTTCTCATCAGGATGATCATCCTTTAGAAAGGAAATCATCTCGCTATGCTGTGAGGAGGAAGAAGGTGGTAGATGAATCTGGTGGAAGAATGCATTCTTTTATCCTGTTGATCGAGTTCAGGAGTTCAACCTTCTAACTTAGTAAAGACCGATGACGTATCTGTTGTGGCCAACAGACCATCTTCCAAAAATAAAATTTTAAACGAAAACTTGGGCTTTAGGTCGATGAACATTGCGGAGTTTAAAGAGAAGCACAACCTTCATCAATTTAAAGTTTCCTTTTGCGATCCTGCTGAAGGAGACGAAATTTCACTGGAGATTATAAGGAAATTTGAGTAAAGCGACAACAGATTGTTAATTACTGTGGGAGCGTTGGATGCGGGCTTAAAGCGTCCTTTGTACCAGAGCGGGAATTCTTTTCAGTATGAAGTTCTTGCGAGCCTTAATAAGTCCAAGCACGGTTTTATCCGGTCCATCGCTCAATACAACGAGAACTGGTGGCGTATGCTAGATGAATGTAGTAAACACAGCAGAGAAGAGACAAATTTCATATGCTACGTTCCCAACCCTGCGGAACGTGATTATTACACCGTAGATAATTTTCATACTACGTATACTGATTCTATGGCAGTGAAAATTACAAGAAGTGGAGCGTCGGTCCAGGGCGTAGAGGTGGTGAAGGATTTCGTCTACTTTGGGAGATTGACAATTCTAAGTTGTATGTTATCCCTGGGACGCAGGAGCCTTTACGGGAAAAGATTCGAGATGATCATGATTTCAGGTGGTACCGCACTCCCCTAATAATTGATAGTCCATGGGTTTACGGGTCTGTTCAAGAAAGTGTGGTCCGCAACCTTTTATCTCGTCTTCATCCTTACTTCCCTTGCTTTTCTTTCTTGCTTGACGATGTGGTATGTAGAATTTTCTCTATTCTTCTTCATTTTAATTTAAACATTTCTTAATTGTTTTTTCATTCATTTTTTTTTTATATATTGCCGCAAGCTGAAGGGGGCTCGAAAGTTGATTCGTGTTAAGCGCAAGGCCGCAACTCCAGCAGAAAAGATATTGATTTATCCAAATGAATTCTTCTGCTCCTTATGAATTTTATTTAATGAGTTCTTGCGGTATATTGACAGGGTCGGAAGAAAGCTAAGGCTACGCCCCGTGCTTCCACCATAGGGAGGAAGGAGAAATCCGTGATTCTCCTCATGGTCAACCAATATTGAGAGCTGAGGATAGCTCTGTACCTGAAAGAAATGAAGAAGAACAGAATGTCCCGCTTCAGGTGATAAATTTTTTACCCACAAAGCCGATTGCTGCTGCAGTGGAGACTACGGGCGTTGCGGACAGTTGTCCGATCCAGTCCGCGAATGCTGAGTTTTGCTTCCTTACTTCTCAGTAGAAGATGATTCATCTGATAAGGAGGATCTCCCCGTTCAGGGTGAGCCGGGAAATGCTTCAGTAGAAGAAGGTGATCAAACTCATGGGTGAGCCGGCAAATGTTACGGTAGAAGTTGCTCCTTCCGTAGATAATGTCTCAAGCATGGCCGTCATTGATGCGGTCCAGGTGAATGAAGAAATCCCGCACATGGATAAGGGTAAAAGGATTGCGGAAGATAAGAATCTCATGGACAAGGAGGAGGAGGCATTCCGCTGGTTTATGTCCAAAAATTTGTTGTTCGTTCCATGCGATTTTCAGCCGGTGGAATCAGATAGCCCTACGGTTGCCAATCTGCGGGATTACATGTGGTCTGCACCATATGATGTGGTAAAAGATGCCTGGTTAAAAGGCCAAGGCCATCCCATCAACCCCTCATTCGATTTGAACCTTCTTTCTTCTCTTGCGGAGACAATCGCTTTTGCTGATGGTGAATCGTACTCTTTCCCGCAACAAGCTTTATTGTAGGTATTTTATTATTTTGATGACCTTAAACTTCGCTTTATTTTCACCTTTACTTATAACTTTAATTTTGTATATCGCAGTTTGCTCGGGGTCAGAACGCCGCATATGTGACTTACCAATTTTATAAAGGACGATCCGTGAAAATGGAGACCCAGTTTAGGACTGTGGAAGAAGAAGCTGCGGAGATGAAGCGGGAAAATGATACGCTTTGTCAGCAGCTACTAAATCTTCAGAATAAAGGTTTAACACTTTTCTTCTCATGTTATTTTTCTTACTTCATTTTCATGTTTTCTGAATTACTTTATGGGATCAGCGAGGGATTCAAACCTTGTGATTAAGCTGCGACGTAGAGATGTGCGTCTGACAGAACATGTTTTAAAAATTAATAATGAAAATGTGGAGATCAAGGAAAGATTCAACAACCTGGATGATATGATGAACGAAGCCAAATCAAAGTACGATGAATTAGAATCGAAGCATCGGCTTTTATATGGAGATTATATCCACAATAAGAAAGAGTATAATGTTATCTTTATATGGACTAAGGATTTTCTTCTTGAAGCGCAGGCACAATCAGAGAAGTTGGAAGAAGAAAACCGCAAGCTCTGTGTGGAACGTCAGAATATTCTTGCGGGATTTTCTCGTTCCGGGTCACACCACAATTCACAACTTTCTTTGTACATGGCGCAACTCATTATAGACAGAGATACCTCAGCTTTAGAGGCTCATGCTAAAGGGAATGCACTTGCGAATGCTCAAGCTAAAATCCGCAGATTATCTGATGTCATTCTTCATCGTGAAAGTTATATTTTCCGCTTGCATAAAGAGATGGAAAGGTGTATAAACAAATCAAATCAGTTGGGGGATGATAAAATAAGCGGATTTAGATCAGAGTCGTCAAGATCTTCAGCAACTCACTGACAATTGTCAGAAACTTTCAGGAGAATATGATTTCCTTAATGTTTCTAAAGATGCAATGCCTCACGAGTTAGAAGAGTTTGAATCCCTCGCAAGAGGTATCTTATTTTATTGCATATTTGAAGTTGAATATTATTCCGTATTGATTAACCTGTTATTTTTGTTACAGATTTTGAAGAAAAATTAAGAGATGCGGCATCTAGAGCTGTTAGAGCTGAAGGAGAGCTTGATGCTGCCAATGCTAAAGTGGAAGAAATCAAAGGGCATCTGGATCTTGTTACTTCCAAGGCTAATGAGGCGCAAAATCAGCTGGAACTTTTAAACTTTAAAACTAAAGAGTCGGAGGACAAATGGCAGCTGGAAACTTTGAAGGCTGAAAGCTTGGCTCGTGACTTGGCTTCGGAGCGAGGGAAAAGACTTTTTTGGGAGGGGAGTGTCCAAAAGTCTGCGGCCGAGGTAGATAAGTGCAAGAAAGAGCTTGAAGCCGCAAAAGCTCATATTTCCTTGTTGAGGATTGAAGCTCGTGTTGGAGTTGCAAAAGCGATCAACAACACTCTTGATAAATTCAAAGATGATGGATTCACCAAAGTCTATAGCCGCAAAGAAATCCCTCAACATCCTCCTTCTAGTTCAAAACCTCTCACTCCTTAGTTTTTCCTTTGTTTTTCCCGCTTCTTTGTTTTTCCTTTGTTTTCCTGTTCCTTAGTTTTTCCTTCTTTCGAATTATATTACACTTTCATTTTGTCTTTTATTTTTTTCCCTGCAAAACAATTTATGAATATATATATATATATATATATATATATATATATATATATATATATATATATATTGTTAGTGCATTGATTGAGTGTGTGTATTGATTAACCGCAAGGTAATTTTGTACCTTGAGTTACTTTGAGGGTTGAAGCGCATGTCTAACTTCTCTCTGGCCATGAGGAAATTAGGATGTGGTCCCTAGAGCACCTCCTGAAATGGAGAGTACCTGATACAATAATTAATGTCATGTTAGGCATCTTTGTGGCGAAAGATCCAATAGTCATACACTCATAGACATTTATATGGACTCTCTAGAGAGATTGTAGTTGTTCTGCTTTACCTAGTATGAAGCCAAATTATTGTATGATTGCATTGTTGGTTATGGGTAATATGGTTTGAGATATTGTGCTTTCAAAGGATGTCGTAAGATTTCTCCATTCATATTCCGCAAGTGGTATAAACCTTATCCCGAAATATCTTGTATGACATATGGTGCTCCCCATGTGGGTACAAATTTTGTTGCTTTTTTGTCTCTTTGATATTCTGGTATTTTTCGCAGAACATACTGCCCTTCAACAAAATTCCGCAACTTGACTTTCTTGTTATATTCTCTTGCCAGTCTTCTTTGATAATTCTCCATTCTTTGGAGCGTAACCTCTCTTCTTTCTTCTAAGTCATCCAACTTTTCAAGCATTAAATCTTTGTTTAAATTCTTTTCCCATGCTTTTGTCCTTGTTGTGGGTAAAGTAATTTCCGTTGGAATAACTGCTTCCGCTCCATAAGTAAGAAGAAATGGTGATTCTCCAGTGGCTTCTCTTCTTGTCGTGCGATATGCCCACAAAGTGTTATGAAGTTGTTCGCACATCGTTTATGATGTCCATCTAGAGTCTTTTTTAGATTCATGGCAATAGTTTTATTTGTAGCTTCAGCTTGTCCGTTACTTTGAGGATAAAGTGGAGTGGACTTGTTCTTTTGGATATTAAATGCTTCGAAAAGCATATCAATATTTTTCCCTTGTAATTGTTGTCCATTGTCCGAGACTACAGCTACCGGGATTCCAAATCTGCAAATTATATCTTCGAATAAAAACTTAAAAACATTTGTATCCCTAATGCGAGCAAGAGCTTTGGCTTCAACCCATTTAGTGAAATAATCAGTTGTTACTATCAAATATTTTCTTTTTTGTGTGCCTTCCACTAAGGGCCCAACAATATCTACTCCCCATTTTGCAAACGGCCATGGGCTGAGTACAGAATTGAGTTCTGTTGCGGGAGCTTTAATTCTCTTTGCAAAACGTTGGAATTCTTCCCACCTTCTTGCCAGTTCTCCGCATCTTTATGCATAAATGGCCACTAATACCCTTGCGTTTTTGCTTTTAGTGCAAGTGATCGTCTTCCACTATGATTTCCCGCATCTCCATAATGAATATTTGTGAGAATACGTTGTCCTTCTTTTTGTGACAAACACCGAAGTAACGGTCCCAAAAAGGACCTGTAGTACAAAATTTTATCCCGCAACTGATAATTTACAGATTTTGATTGCACTTTCCTTGCCTCTTTAGTGTCTGCGGGCAATACCCCATTTTTTAAGTACTGAAGTATCGGGAGCCTCCAATCCTCTTCAGATGATTCATTTTATAGTTTCTTTGGAAGGTTTGCATCATCTTTAATGACTGCATCTTCAATATCTTCACCAACTTCTTCTTCCATGTTTTCGACTGCCCATAACTTTATTGATGGCTCATAGATTCGCCCAATTTTGACTACTGTTGTATTTTGAGCTTTTATCATTGAAGAAATGAATGATAATGCATCATCATGGCGATTCTTCTCTCGGGATAAATGTCGAAAAAATATGCTTGGAATTTGGGATGCCAATTTTTGAACAGGATTCTTGTATTCTATCAAGTCTTCATCAAACGCTTGATATTTCAGCTCAACCTACCGTATTATCAATTGTGAATCACTTGTAAGCCGTATATCACTTATTCCCAACTCAATGATGAGCCGAAGGGCATGAACCACAACCTCATATTCCACTATATTATTTGTATGTTCAACGAACTCAAGACGAAATGCATGTATCATCCGATCTCCTGTAGGGGTTGTAATCACAATTCTGTTTCCCGCTCTTTCTTTATTCCGTGCCCCATCAACAAATACTTCTCATCTACGGGAGTTTACAGAACTCAGAATATCTTGGGAATCATCATCTTCTATTCCGGAAAACCTTGGATTTCAAAATCATCATCTAGAGGTAAATCTGTAAGGAAATATGCCAAGACTTGTGATTTTTATGCAGTTTGTATTTCAAATAAGATATGGAATTGTTCCAGTTGTGCATTCCATTATTCTCCCTACTTTTCCCGCATTCTTTAGTACGAACTCTAACGGAGCTTTACTTGGTACCCGCACATAATGTGTTAGAAAATATGTGCGCTAATATCAATTGTTCAATTTTGGTGTAATTCCTTTCTGCAAGATTAAGAGTTTTACTGATGTAGTACACTGGTTTCTCTACTTTCTCATTTGTTCGTACCAATACCACACTTACTGCATATTTTGTTGTAGTTATGTACAAGGCCATCACTTCTTCAGGTTTTGGCTTTTGTAGTGCGGGTAATATGGCAAGATAAGATTTGATGTTTTGAAAGGCTTGCTCACAATTTTCATTCCATACAAATTTTTTTTTCTTCTTCAGCGTGTCAAAAAATGGTTTACATTTGTCTGATGATCTGGCAATGAATCTGCTAAGTGCGGCTAAACATCCATTTAATCTTTGTACTTCCTTTATATTCCTTGGAGATGGCATATTAACAATCGCTTGTATTTTTGCTGGATGAACTTCGATCCCCTTTTTTGTGACCAAGTAACCCAAGAACTTTCCGGATGTAACTCCAAAAATGCATTTGTCCGGATTAACTTTCATTTTATATTTCCGTAGAGCTTCAAATATTTCTCTCAAATCTTGTAAATGATCCTTTGAAAGTTTACTTTTTATTAGCATATCATCTATCCAACACAATTCATACACAATCATAAATTCATAATCCATACAAATTACAATCCATAAGTCTGTTCCAACTTCAAAGTTCACCATAAAAAATAAGTAAATACACAACAAACTGATGTAGTTTCACTTCCTGTGAACAAGTATTGCCCAAGAAAAATGGTGTCTCCTTTCTTTATTGTCTGCACACAATCATATAGCTCAGTTGAAACCTCAACTCAACTGAAATTCCCAAATACAAATATTAAAGAACTGAACTCAGTTGAAAACAACTCTAACCAGACAAGCAAAAGCAGTTGTTTAGATGATTCAAGAAGCAAATGTCACCTGTTGCCGCTTTCATACGTTGAAAATCCTCGTACTAAAAGCAGCACCATTCACTATAACTGGAATAGACAATGCCGCTACAACATCAACAATCTCATTCCTTTTAGCAGGATCCCTAGGCCTATCTTTAACTTTTTTACAAGTCAAATAACATGATTAGCGGGCCATGTAAGCATAACTTAGTTTCATGGTTCAATAAAAATTACTGCCAGTAGATTACACTTAAGAAGCCTATTCCATAAAAGATAAATCATGAAAGAAAAGAAACTACAAGCTTATCTCAGACTAAAAACATGAAAGAAAAAAAGCTACAACCATAATTGGTTGACTTCATTGCAAAAAGCTAACTAAATGATAAAGCCAGTAAAAGAAGAACAAGGAACAATCAGCACATTCATATGGTCTAAGCAAACCGAGAACATGCGGTTGCAATCAGCCAATTCTAATCATATATTATGCATTTTGTTATTCTCTCAGCATATACACTCCCTCCTTCTCATCCAAGTTCATTCTTGTTTTTACCAACCAAAAACACTCAGTATTACACTCAATCAGTACTAACACTGTACATAAAATAACTCTTCCTTAATTTTAAGTGAACTCAATTTTTCTGTTCAAATAAAGAAAATCAGATGAAGCTACAACTTAATCAAATAAAAAAGTAACATTCTTTTTAAGCACAAAAAACATTAAACCTAAACTATTTGATAGACGTTCAATAAGGCAACAAAATCATCCATATTTAATCTAAATACCTCTACATCGCCACACTTAAGATTTAATAAATTGTCACTAACATTCATTACTTTCAGATCCCTAAACAAATCTATAAGTTAAAACAGATTTTTACTCCATCCATACATATAACTATAACAATGAAGAAAGAAAAACATAGATTTTACTTCCTTTCTCTTTTTTAATGGAAAAGGTGTATTTTAGAGAGAGAAAATCTTAAAGATCTAAAGGAAGTAGAAGAAAATCAGAACTTAGGGTTTTGGAATAGATACCTCAAATTTAAAAGCTTAGGGTTTTAATTCATTACTTGTTGTTTGTTAGTAAGTGAACAATAAGTCCACAGAATCGATCTCACAAACAAAAGTTACAAAACCCTAAGAAAAAGTACATAGAAATTTCGTTATAAATTGAAAAGGAGGAATAAGAAGAAGAAGTAAACAAATAAAGAAAAAAATTGAAGAAGAAGGTGGTATTGGTGTGGTGGCTGTGACAAGATAGTGGTGGTGGAGGTTGTGTCGTATGGTGAATCTGGTGATGAAGAAGAACTGAAGAATAAGAAAAGAATAAGGGAAGAACTGTGTCTGGTCGAGTGAATGAGTGAGTGAGAGTCAAAATTTGAGAATATAATCTAACCTAGAAATGAACGGCTAGGATTAGTAATTTAACCTCTAATCAATAACTTAGAACAGCCGGTTTTTTCGGCTCGATTTTACCTTAGAACTGATACTTGTACCTAGGTCTAGCCGGTTCTCATTTTCATTTCTTTTACCTGAACTGAGCCCCTCGGTTCCAGTCCGGTTTCGACCCGGTTCTATAGATTTCGGTTCGATCCTTCGGTTTAGGTCGGTTCCAGTGTAACCCTACATATAGTAGATATATTATGGTAATAAAATTGATCCAAAAAAATTTATTATATTAATAATAATATTTTTTTATGTTAATAATTTATTTTTTTTACAATTAAAGATGAATATAGATAAAACTACATACATATATAAATAGTGAAAAAATTATTTTTTTTCCCTTTCAATTTTTAGGCCTAAAACGGCCAACCATTCCGTCCTATCTAAAAAACGGCCGTGCTTCTATCTCATTATTAATGTTCAAGTATGGCCTGCTATCACAGCCTACTACAACTGTGTTATTATCGAGGGAGACACCAACCAGTAATGTACCGCCACTAGCACCCTGAAACGGAACGACAGTTACACAAATGTTTCAACGCTTTTTCAACCTTGAGATTTGGGTTAGGTGACCTTTAATATTATCAAGGTGATAAACATTTCAAATCCAGAACAATCTGGTTACATTGTAAGCACACAAATCTGAGGTGACATCAATTGTGTCTCCAATCTGGGGAGCATAGACGTGGGGACACACATTCTTCAAGCAGTGCTGCTTTAAATTCTCAGTAGCCTCTGCTGATCCATGCACCAAAACCTTTTCCAAAAGAAAAAAGATGGCATCTAATCAGTAATCACCCTACGTGTTCCAGAAATATTAGTTAAACCTAAAGTAAGCAATTTCATGATACAAAAACAGTGAGTTATTAACAGAAATAAACGCATTGCCCCCATACAAGTTTCAGAGGAGCGACACGGTCTAGGATTGATTTAATAGACGGGCCATCTGAACGACCCTCGAAGTCTATGTTAACCAGTGAACACTTCATTTGCACCTGAAACAAATGAGTGGTGAACATGTCGATATTGTGATTAAGAAAGATAATATAAGCAGAGACTGGGGACTTGGTAGGGTCTAAAGGATAAAATAAAATTATTTCAAGTGGATTGGACTAGAATGTCATAATAAGCAAAGCCATGGAGTCCGCGATCTACTTATTGCACAAAATCGTTTTGTTGTTAAAGAAAGATGAAAATATGTTAGCAATTATTCTTTTTTTTATAGTTCTATTTCTTACATATAGCAGGCCTTGCATTGTAATTAAGAAAATAAGACAATTTGATTTTACAAAAATGACTAAAAACAGGTTATGACATACCGTTGATTCATTTGAAGCAATTCTTAAAGGTCTTGAATCAAGTATCGGGTTTGCACGGATGACAGAAGGAGCCATCAATATTGATTTTAGTGTAGTGTATTGGAAGAAGTTTCCACTTTCCACTGGTAAGTTGTGTTTAGGCCAAAAAATCTTTTCGACTAAACAACCAATCAAATTCTCACATATCAATTAAAAGTTGAAATTGAGTAACAGCCAAACATCTTTAAACAATCTTTTCGACTAAACAACCAATCAAATTCTCACATATCAATTAAAAGTTGAAATTGAGTAACAGCCAAACATCTTTAAACAATCTTTTCGACTAAACAACCAATCAAATTCTCACATATCAATTAAAAGTTGAAATTGAGTAACAGCCAAACATCTTTAAACAATCTTTTCGACTAAACAACCAATCAAATTCTCACATATCAATTAAAAGTTGAAATTGAGTAACAGCCAAACATCTTTAAACAATCTTTTCGACTAAACAACCAATCAAATTCTCACATATCAATTAAAAGTTGAAATTGAGTAACAGCCAAACATCTTTAAACAATCTTTTCGACTAAACAACCAATCAAATTCTCACATATCAATTAAAAGTTGAAATTGAGTAACAGCCAAACATCTTTAAACAATCTTTTCGACTAAACAACCAATCAAATTCTCACATATCAATTAAAAGTTGAAATTGAGTAACAGCCAAACATCTTTAAACAATCTTTTCGACTAAACAACCAATCAAATTCTCACATATCAATTAAAAGTTGAAATTGAGTAACAGCCAAACATCTTTAAACAATCTTTTCGACTAAACAACCAATCAAATTCTCACATATCAATTAAAAGTTGAAATTGAGTAACAGCCAAACATCTTTAAACAATCTTTTCGACTAAACAACCAATCAAATTCTCACATATCAATTAAAAGTTGAAATTGAGTAACAGCCAAACATCTTTAAACAATCTTTTCGACTAAACAACCAATCAAATTCTCACATATCAATTAAAAGTTGAAATTGAGTAACAGCCAAACATCTTTAAACAATCTTTTCGACTAAACAACCAATCAAATTCTCACATATCAATTAAAAGTTGAAATTGAGTAACAGCCAAACATCTTTAAACAATCTTTTCGACTAAACAACCAATCAAATTCTCACATATCAATTAAAAGTTGAAATTGAGTAACAGCCAAACATCTTTAAACAATCTTTTCGACTAAACAACCAATCAAATTCTCACATATCAATTAAAAGTTGAAATTGAGTAACAGCCAAACATCTTTAAACAATCTTTTCGACTAAACAACCAATCAAATTCTCACATATCAATTAAAAGTTGAAATTGAGTAACAGCCAAACATCTTTAAACAATCTTTTCGACTAAACAACCAATCAAATTCTCACATATCAATTAAAAGTTGAAATTGAGTAACAGCCAAACATCTTTGTATTGATTTTATAAAATCATTTCTATACGATGCATATGATCACCCAAATTTAACATTTTTGATCTATGATCTTTACATATTGTTTAATTAAATACAAAAATCCTTCCTTAATATAATTACTTCTCCTATATTCATACCTAGAAATTTCTTCCCTTTTCTTTCTAAGGTTTTTTCTCCTCTTTTTCTCCGACCCCCCCTTTGTTGTCTGACTTCTTCTATTTATAGATTTATTTACTGGGTCCCTCTTTGTGCAGCGTATCATTTTCTCCAGTCTAGTCATCGTTCCTTGATCGATTCTTCTTTGGGTCGATGCCCTCGTGTCATTTTATCCAGTCTTGTCGTCATTCTTGGATTGCCTCTTCTTTGGTTCGATTCATTTTATCTCGATGTACCCATCGTTCTTGTATTTCCTCTTTTATCTGGTGCGATCATTAGTTGACAGATCACTCTTAACTGCTTCTTGGTTCGATGCTTTATATATTTAACACGTGTCTTCCTATCTTTATAGACTTCTGTTATCTCGATCATTAAAATAATTCGAGTAATTATTACTTTTACTTTCTCGATTATCAAGATAATAGAGTAATCATTATTTTTACTTTCTCGACCTGTCATCATTTAATGCTGTTTGTTTTATTCGATGTAATCCAGCTTTCCCGATCATATGTGTCCTTCATGCAATTTATTGTTCAGAGGCTTCGTGTCTTTTCGATATTTGATATCTTTAATATTGTTTGTGTGATTCTCGCTCTTTTTTATTTGGTTGCTTCCTATCTCGATCTTCTTCCACGTGTCATGCTTCTTTTATTTACTAACAATTTGCCCCCTTCTTCTCTTTTTTACAAAATCATCTAGCGGTTGATCCAAGATTTTAAAAAATGGAGAAGAACTTATTTTAACTTTTTTCAGTTTCTTTTTCGCACGTTATCCGAGATTTCCGCTGGCATTAATTGTATTAGCACGTTACTGATATTTCCGGCTCTGCATTTATTGTTTCTATGCATATGATTGTGTCAGTTACACTTTTTTCGATAGAATCAAATCTTTACCGATTATTTCCTTTTCCCATTTTGTGGCGGTTTCAATTCTCTCCTTTAAATACCCTGCAACTTTTTACTGTCTTCTCATAGTTATTGCGCTTTGTCTTCCTTAAACTTTTCAAATTTCTCCACTTCTCAGGAGTTCTTTCCTCATCAATTGATTTCTTCTTTACTGTGCTCTGACTATTGTTCACTTCTTTTCTTCATGTAAGTAATTTTTTCTTGACTTATGCTTTCTTTTCATGATTGAAATGATGGTTATCTTTTACACTGTAATTATTTCTAAGTAATTTCTTCTTATGCTAACTTTCTCTTTCTTATGCTTCTTTTCCTTCAGATTTTACATCATGCCTCATAGAAAGTCTGATGCTTCTGGTAATCAAGGTGAGAGCAGAAAATCGAGTAGGTCTACTACTTCGAGATACGCCGTCTCTCGTCATGATCCATCCTCTGGTATTCCCACCCCTGCTGCACTTCGCACTGTACGTAATTCGACTCCTGATATTTCTAATCCTGCCCCTAAGAGTAAACGGGCATTATCTATTTATAGCTATCGGTCCATGGATATCGAAGAATTCAAGAGAAAACATAATCTTCAAGGATTTAAAGTTTGCTTCTTAGATAATAATTCTGATATGTTGACCTATGATTCAATGAGAAATTTTCAATATAATCATCACAGATTGTTAATTTCTGCTGGTGCTTTAGAGGATGGCCTTCGTCTCCCTTTGTATGAAAAGAATAATCCCTTCCAATTCATAGTTCTTGCTACTCGTAATAGAGCTCCTCATACTCAACCTCGATCCATCACTCAATATAATGGTTATTGGTGGCGAATTCTCGATGAATGTAATCTTCGCAGTGAGGGTCACACCCGTCTTACATGCTACACTCCCGATCCTTCTTGATAACCTACTAAGTGAATTTGGAATATTGATGACAGAAGGAGCCATCAATATTGATTTTAGTGTGGTGCATTGGAAGAAGTTTCCACTTTCCACTGGTAAGTTGGTGTTAAAAAATTAAGTTTTAGCATTTTAGCTTTCTTTTTGTGAAACATATAATAGCTTTTCTTATTGTTTTCATTACTTGATTCTCTACGAGTAATCTGCGATCTTGCACTATATAGTACCCAGCGCATGTATATTCCTGTAAATTTTTTAAAGAACCCTTGTATAGGGGTTTATAGAAGGGCTCTTCTAGTTTTTAGGGTAACTTAATAATTGGTTAAAGAGTATTCTATTGGAATAGTAAATATTTATCTTACCTTTTTATGTGTAAAAAAGTTCAGATTACCCTTTCATTATTAAACCTAAACTAGTAAAAGAAAACCCGTAATTCCTCTAATTTATTTTATCTCATTCCTTCTCCCAAACCAACTATACTCTTATTTTCCTATTTTCTTCATCGCAAATTCCTCGTCTTCGACTAATCGTCGATTGAAAAATCAATCAATCGTCGATTAAACTCGTTAGAAAAGATGAAGAATCCTACTAAAGGTATAGAAGGTAGTAATGATGGCAATCAACAACAATCAAACCAATTCAATCAAGAGATTGAAGAAGAAATCGGTGGTGAAGACGTTGAAACTCCCCAACCACAATACATGGTGTATGTGAGGTATGATTCGACAAGAAACCCATATTTTTTTTCTCCATTTTGTGATTGATTTTTTGTTTGATTGATTGATTGTTCAAAAGATTAGGTTTTCAGAAATATTTACGGTTGGTATTTGTTAAAATTCCAAATGTAGAAATTTGAAGAACTTACGGTTGGTAAACCAACCGTAACTGGGTTTTCATTAAATTTACGGTTAGATTTTTCAAATTTCCTACCGTAAATTTGCATAGTAAAGATGAAGATACATTTTACGGTTGGTTTCTATTCTCAATTCCAACCGTAAAGTCTATGAAGGCTTAATTTTTTTAGTCTTTTACGTTTGGATTTTATCAACCGTAATTTTAATTTACAGTTGGTTTTGAATTTAGATTTCCAACCGTAAATTGTCCTGGTAGCTTTATTAATATTAGAGGATTATTTACGGTTTGATTTTCGAACCGTAATATTATTTATGGTTGGTTTTGAAGTCAAGATTCAACCGTAATTCCAATTACATTTGGTTTCGATTGGTTTAAACCAACCATAAAATATCCTGAGCTTATTTATTTATTTATTTATTTTATGTTGATTTTGTTTGAATTACCGAACTTGTGAGTTCAATTGTATTGCTTGCATGTTGTAGGAATAAGAATAGGGAAAAACTTAAATTCAAGATGGGTAATAATTTAACACCAATTGATCACACTCCTACCCCTAGCCACGATGTTTACTTAGGGGTAGATAATAGAGGCATGAGAAAGAACGATAAGAATAAGATGAATATGGAGGTAGGAAGTAGCTCTAGGCAAGTTGTAACACATGAAGATGAAGATAATATTCTCCAATCATACATGGAAAACATGCAAGACATCGGAGGTGGACAATTTGATCTGCCGGTGATGAGTGGAGGTGCACTTGTAATTAATGAACCACCATAAGAGGAAGATGAAGAAACCTCAAGTGAAGAAGTTGTTGATCAAGGAAAAGGTAAAATAGTTGTTGTTTATTCGCCTCAACCTCAAGTGAAGGAAAGAAAGCCAAGGAAGAAACCTTTACCGAAAGGCAAACATATTCCCAAAGGCAAAGATGTGTTGTTGAATAAGAAGAAGAATAGAGGACTTTGGGGGTGAGGCCCCAGATAGGTCTGCAATATTATTTGGTTATCCAAATTCATGGGCTGCCAAAGTTGTTGAGATCAGGGTAATAATCTAAAAACTTCACTTATTTTGTTATGATTTTCTTTGTTTAACTTCATATTATAACTTGTTGGTATGATTTTAATTAACAAATTTTTTTTTTTTAGTCTTTGTAGGGTCATACAACCACCGTGAAGAAATTGGTTCGTCAAAGGGATAAACATTGGCCGTTAGGTGAAGAATGTATATCGTTCGTACTCTATTGATGAATACAGGGTTATGGCCCGGTATGCGCTATTCTATGTTGGAATATGATAATGTTATTTGCTCAGCCTTCAGGGAACGTTATTGGCCTGAAACCGATACGTTTCATCTCCCATTCGGCGAGATGACAATAACGCCGGATGATGTCAAGCAAATTCTAGACTTGGAAGTCGAAGGAAAAGCTGTATATGAAGATTTTAACAACAACATGAGTTGGAGTGATCTTTATATCCTTGTTGAAGACACTCTTGGTTGGGATAGAAAAGAAGCCGAGAATGAGTTTAAACTGGTTGTTGGAGATAAACCGGGTGAAGCAAGGACGAAATCTTTAGGTATGACCAAGAAGTTAATGTTGCGTAGTCTGAGGGACAAGTTGGAGGAACTAAGCTGAAGGAATGGACAAGTCAGGTGATAGACGGAACTACATCTTTACGTAAAGCAAGAACGTACATGTTGTACACCCTTGGTACCTTATTCTTCCCTGATAACTCGGGAAATAGGGTCAACGCTCATTTTCTACAATGGTTGAAGGATCTAAAAGAGACAAATGAGTATTCATGGGACATTTCCACTCTCGCTTATTTGCTCTACAACCTTAGAAAAGCCTCAAGGGTTGGAGCTACTGAAATTTCCGGGAATACTTGTCTCTTCGGTAACATATAGTTAATTTCAATGTTTGTATGTTTATTTTTGTTTTTATTTTTATTTTTTTTGCGCATTCTCTTATATATATTTGATATCTTCATAGGCATGGGTCTATGACCGCTTTCCGAGCATGGCTCCTGAATCAGAGTGCAAAGATGATTTTACTGGTCCTACGGGAAAGAAATTCAGATTCACTAGTACTCAGTTACATAGGAAAGATGCTAAGATAGTAGAGAAGAGGATGGAAATTGATGTTTTTACCGTAGAAGATGTTGTGTTTGATCCTTATTTAAAGCTCAACAAAGTTACAGAAGAAGATAAACATGAATTTACTCGCTTGGCAGGCTACAACGGGCCTTTGTACTATCCGTTTGGGTTCATAATGGCCAACCTTTGTCGAATTCCCCGCCAATATGGCATGGTCCAAACCAAGGTAACAACCGAAGCCTTTAAATTGTATGTTAATGTCTCTATGATGGAAGGCAGCAGTATTGTACTCATTTACACCCAACGCCTTCGACCGCTATTTGGAACGACCGCTATAAACCGGCGGGAGGTAAATCCAATTGCAGGCACAAAAGAGGTCGTACAAGATTACTTGGGTTGGTATTACCATTTTGTTCATCCTCATGTGATCAATAATGATCTGGAAGCTATGAGAATTATTCAAAAGGGTAAAGGAAAAAACACTGGTGGTTTATTTGGTGTGGATTATTGGAAGAATCTGTATTTGAATCTGGTACGCAAATTAATTATGTTATTAAAGATTTTAAGATTCGATAGACTCGAATAATATTTATTTTCATATGTGAATAGAAAAATAAAGGACTTGCATTGGAAGAGACTATGACTCCATGCATAAGTACAGGTGATCCAATGACTGTTAAGGAACAAAAAACCCTGCAACACAAGACATGGAAGCTTCATGAACCAAATTAAAATGAGTCGGAGTGGAGCTTAAAGAGGACTATAGCCGATTCAAGAGGTGCGGGTCGTCTTAGCCAAAGTGAACGGCAACCTAGTGATGATGAGACACATGATGAAGCCGAGGATGTGCAAGGAGGTCCTCGTACTCGTGGTGGTCGTGGTCATGCTGGTCCTCGTACTTGTGGTCGTACGACCAAAAAAAGAGCTTGTGGTGGTGCTCGTAATACCCGTGTCGAAGAATCTCCTCCTCTTCTCCTTAAATCTATGTTGAATATCAAAATTGTATCAAACTTTAGTTTTTTTGGTGGGTGGATTTTAAATTCTTGGACGGATTAATCTTTTCAGTTTTAGCTTGAACTTTGTTCTTAGGTTATGTTAGAGTTAATGGAAAAATGTAGCTCAATTTAGTTAGAATGAATGGAGAAATTTTAATAAGAAATCATGATTTATGTACCTAATTTAAAGTTTGAAATCAAACAAAAGAGAAATCAAGTTCAAAAAGTTTATTACTGAAAATTTATGGTTGGATTCAAGTCCAAATCCAACCGTAAAACTGTAAATTTCAACAATTACAGACTTACAGTTAGTTTTGGTATAGAGAATTCCAACCGTAAATCGGATCTATAGTTTATCCCAGATTGACGGTTGGTTTTGAAAACCCAAAAACAACCGTAAATATTCTTGGATACTCATTTCTCAATTTCTAAATGCCTATGTTTTGTTTAGTTTTTGTATGATTGAATGAACCAATTTAGGTCTAATTTAGTTAGAATGAATGAATAAGCTTAAAAAATTGATTTATGTACACAAATTTGGAGTGAAAGGAATTCCAAAAAAAAAGGTATCCAGGATTATTTACGGTTGGTCTGAGACTCAAAAAACCAAACGTAAATTTATATAATAGGATAACCACAATTATAATCCCAAATTTACGGTTGGTTTTGAAAACCCAAAACCAACCGTAAATATTCCTGGATACTCATTTCTCAATTTCTAAATGCTTATGTTTTGTTTAGTTTTTGTATGAGTGAATGAATCAATTTAGGTCTAATTTAGTTAGAATCAATGAATAAGCTTAAAAAATTGATTTATGTACATAATTTTTGAGTGAAAGGAATTACAAAAAAAAGGTATCCAGGATTATTTACGGTTGGTCTGAGACTCAAGAAACTAACCATAAATATGACAGTAAAATTGAAGTTAAAAAAACTCAGATTTACGGTTGGTTTTGGACTCAAAAAACCAACCGTAAACCTGGGAAATCATTGTTTGTCAGTTTTACGATTGGTTTCGCATCTTACAAAACCAAGCGTAAAACTGATAGACAATGATTTCCTAGGTTTACGGTTGATTTTTTGAGTCTCAAACCAACCGTAAATCTTTTTTTTTTACATCCCATAATTGCGGTTGGTTTAGTCCCTCTTTTTACCAACCGTAAAATTATTTTTTGAATTTATTATAAGGGTGAAGTCCCTAATTGGTTTGAAAATAGAGCTGTTGGAACCTTGTACGACTTTTTTTTTAAAATTGAGCCGTTACACTTCTTGCTTATATAGGAAACAAAAAATAATGCTTGAATATATATCAAACCCATATTATTTTTTAAGAAATTACACCTTTCTTATACATCAATCAGCTCCAACTAAACTATCACTCTAATATACTAGATTATGGCTCAACATGGGGTTCAAGATCCTGATTTTACTTTGGATAAAGATTTATGTATTTGCCGCAACTATGTATTATGTTATCCGAAAAGATGCGAAGAAAGAAGGCAAGGTGGTATAATGAGTCAGAGTTATTGGCTAACCATCTTGGAAACTTTTTTTATGAAACCGGTAACCCTTATAACCATGATCACGTCAAGTTGATTTGTCGATGTGATACTATACGTAGACAAGTTAAAGAATTTATGATATCATTTCGTATTATTGGTCAACTACGACTTAGGGGTGAAACCGAAGATGAAGTTTTTGAGAGATCTATTCAAGAATGGAGAAGATGGAAAGTATGGCCTTTTCAATACCTACCTCATTACAACATCCTAAAGGACTTCTTTCTCACTCGCAAACCAATAAATTAGTACTTTTATAATGTCATGTGGTTTAGTTAGTGGTAATTTAATTTATCTATGTAATGGTGTAGTGGTCTAATGGGCTGTAATATGTGGTTTAAGTAATGAGAAATGGCTCATTATATAAATTTTATCTTTTAAGGTTTATTTATGGTTGGGTATGGTTTATTTATGATAAACACTTAATTTATACATTTTTTTGTCACCTTGTTTTTATTTACTAGTCATCATTTTCATGTTAATTTTACCATTCTATTGTTTTATTTGGTAGCATATATAAAAATCAAAGTTATGAATAAATACGGCCAAATGAGCTAAATTACTTAACTTATGGAGTGGTGGGGACGTGGCCGAAGATAGAAAGTTGGTGGATGGAGAGAAGTAGTGGCTGGTGGTGCACATGGACCAAAAGAAGGGCATTCTTTTATGAATATAAAGTCTGACGCATGAAAGAAAATAGAGACAAAGACTGGAGAGAAGTCTAATCGGGCAGAGAAAAGACAAAGGTGTCTTTTGTTTTGGCTTAAGCATAAAAAAGAGAAAGATTACATGAGGCAATGCATGTGAAATCGAGGGAGAAAAAGTCTGCACGTAGGAGAGAGGAAAATGATTAGGTGTTAGGTATAAGAATTAGTTTAGGCGGAGAGAGAAATAAAAAAAGAAATTGAGGAGGAAAGAAAAGGAGGGGGACAAGTTTTGTTCTTTTTGAGGGAGAGGGAGAAAGAAGACTGATTGATAGAGATAGGGGAGGCTGATTGATTGAGAGAGGGGGGGTTGGTGGTGTGAAGGACTGATTGGTGGAAAATGAGATTGAGGGTTGAGTGGTTGAAAGTGTATATAGGAGAAAGGTAAGGGAGAGAAGCTCTGAGGTAGGCAGACAAAGATAAAGGAGAGAGAAGGTTGGCTGGATTTTGATATGGGCGGAGATCGGAGTGGTGTAAAGTTTGACTGCTGAGTCTCGGTGGGATGCGGAGCTGTTCTTGAGGTGAGAAAGAGACAAAAAAGTAGGTGGAGGTTGGCGGCTGCTGTACAGGATAGGAAAAGACAAAAAAACAACAACGTCGGTGTTCGATTTTGGGTTTAATCTTTTTTCTCTACTCTTGTTAATTATTTTTTATGGGTTTTAAGAAACCCATTTCCATGGTTTGTTGAATTACTTGTTAGGGTTTATATAGAAACCAATTTAATTATATGGACTCTACAATGATATTTCTAATGATGATTTGATTGAATAATGATTTCACTTCATATAGCTTGGTACTTAATCGTTCATGTGATTTTCTTGATTATTTATGTTTTTCAATTGATATTGCGTGCTCTGGTTAAGTTCTTTGACGTGATATTCTTTAGGATTGATATGTAATTCCTTAGAATCACTACCTATGAAGCGAAGGAAAAAACAGCGGAGAAACAATATTTAAAAATTTAACTTACCATCTTCCGAGACATGAGATTAATTTCGATATTTGTCTCGAGTAATACAAAGAATATATTTTAGATATTCGTAGAGTTTATATGATTGAATTGGTGGAAATCGAAAACCCTAGTAACCCACTCCCCACTTTGTTTATTATTGGGATTATTTATCATTTTATTTTGTTCCGAATTTCTGAAAAATCCAAAAGATATTATTTTTGATTAGCTTAATTGAGATATTGATTTCAGTATTTACTCGCTCCCTGTGGGTTTGACCCGTACTTTCCGTTGTCCGCGTGCAATTGCAGTTATTACATATAGGCTTCTCTGAATCCTATCAATTTACGGTTCGGTATGGTTTATTTACGGTAGGTTATTAAAGGTCGAAACCAACCGTAAAATAGGTTTAATCCACATTTTTTGTTCAAGTCTTATTTACGATTGGTTTCTAAACCAATTCCCAACCGTAAAATATTCTAGATTAGTAGAATTCATTGTTAAAATACTAACTACACGAAAAAAAATTTCCAACAAAATACTTTATTCATAAATTGATCTCTTCAAAATACATATGATATTGTCACTACCAATATTACATATAGTCAATATGTCTATATTGTCATTCCGACTCCGATTCGGAAACAATTTGTGCAGAGACTTCCTTCGATAGTTTTAATATGGTCTAAAGTTCGAAACTTTGTTCGAACCTGTTACCAAGACCTGGGGAGTGCGCCATTGTATCCAACTCTTAATGGGGGTAATGGGATTCCTTCTTTGAACTTGAGACCGAAAAAATGACACATTTGTACCATCCCCATCACGCATCTTATTTTAGCCAATTATTCGACAAAGGTTGTTCTTGTTGGTGCAAATGTAAGACTACACCCAATTGAGGTATAATGGATGACGCAATTGAAAGCGTTGACGAGTATTTGGCCACATATTGGCATGCACATCCAATATTCTCTTGACAAATTATTTTTCACTATTAAACGTCGTTCAAATGCAACGAACTTCTCGTTTAACTCCGACTCTTGTTCTCCCGATTCTCCTGATGCCATCATTGGCTTGTAGAATTCCGGGTATAAACATAGTTCAACCGCGCTTTTATGTCGTACATAAGTGCATTCGTCGCAACCCAACTCTTTTGCTACGCTAAAAGGTCCGACTTGTTCGACGAACACATGGTAACCACAATTACCATCGTCGACAACATCATCGGTGGCCTTTATGTATTCACGAACAAAATCCGGAAAATATAGCAAATAATTTTCATATATAATGTGCTCGGTTTGGACAATTTGAAATTTCTTATCTCTTGAAAAATTAGATGGTGCTTCCATCAATCCTCTTGCAAACCGGATCGTATGCGGCTCTTCCACCAATGATGTATTTCTCTTGGAAATTTGTTTGCTTCTCTCTAATTCTTTCATACTAACTCTTCTTGAGATTGGATTGGCGGGAACATTGATCAACTCAACCCCAACGCTTGAGGGAGTCATTTGCGACTCTTCAAGTACCCGTTCATTTTGCTTCACCTCAACTACGCTTCTTGATTTTTGTTTGGAGCGAAATATTGGACCTTTTCCCTTGGCACCAACTTCCATTGTTGAACTCTCGTGAGAAGGAAACGCGGGACGTTTTCCTCTATAATCTACTAGGCTTGGTCCTTCTTGTTCCATTTGACTTCTTCTTCGTTTGTTTCTTCCTTGAACATCCTCCTCCTTCTCATCCTCCGCTTCATATTCCTTTTGCAAATGCTCATAACTCGAAGGTTCTCTTTCCTTTGATTCTTCAAAGATTTCTCTCGCTTTTTCCGCACTACATGCCTCTTTTCTTTCTTAGGAGGCCTACCTTTTCTCTTCCCTTTAGTTGGTTTGTTGACATCATACCTTGTGTGTGAAAACACGAAGTTGCTCAACTTACTCAACCATATTTTCCTTTGTGCCCTATTTAAGGTGGAGTATTTCTCGGCTAGGGCTTTTCCAATATCAGTATCAGCAAACGATCCACCAAAATCTTGCTCGACCATGGGTTCATTGAAAGATAATTTTTGCCAAAATGGATCAATATCTTGAATTGTTATCACACCGTCTTCTTCGTACTTGGCCATCATATGCCGGCATGGGAGTCCCAAACTTGACATGTTAGGAAAAGCACACTCTTCTTCTCCGTGCAAGTTGCCCAACCTATAATGATTAACTTCGTACATTATCTTATCAATTGCACAATGCGACACCTTATAAGAAATTATCTCGAGCCATGGTTCGTCTTTATAAATGAGGTATTTTCTACAACAATTTCTTTCGAAATTCTCTTTAAATCTATCAAAGTCATAGAGGAAATATTCATGTATGGCTTCGAAGACCGTAATAAACCCATCGTCACAACTATGAAGCTTCTTCTTCAATCGGTTGTGAGATGACTTCGCGGTACTTGTAGCTTGGTTATCAAACTGCTTATATTGGTTTGTGAACGCCACTAAAAACTTCTCTTTGTGAGAATTCAACCAGTGGTTCGTCAAATACCTCACAACACTTGGATAATGTCTCCAATGTGCAACCAATATACGAGCATTTTCTTCATAAGCTTCCTTGGTGATAGACCATGTCAAAGTTGAACTCCCTCTAGAAACTATCCCATTTTAGTTCCGCCAACTTGTCATCCTCCTCGAATTTTTCTTTGGCATTTTCTTGTTGAGGTACAGGTAATTTCTTAATTCTCTCCATCTCGTTTTTATTTATTGGACGAATAATCGGTTTGCACTTGGTTTGAATATTGTTCCACAAGTGGAATGTGCAAACAAGATTATGAGCATCCAGGAAGACCCTTTCTATTGCATTCATCAAGGCTTTTTCTTTGTCGTTAATAATCACCCTAGTGGTATATCCTTCCACGTAGAATAATTTAACTTGTTCCAATGACCACGCATAGCTTTTTTCGATCTCGTCTCTCAAGAAGAAAAAGGCAACACTAAATGGGGACTTGGTAGAAGTTTGCTCGACAAAATTCAAGACCAGGAGCTCATACTTGTTAGTTTTGTATGTGCAATCCATTAGAAGCACTTGATGGGAGCACCGTGCCAACTTCATAAACTCGGGATGCGCCAATAAAAGATGTTTTATTTGTTTATCCTCATTTTCTTCTTGGAATATAGTGTAGTTGTGATTCCCCCCCAGGTACATTAGTTGTTGAATTTGGTCTCTTTCTTGCCATTTATCACTTTTCAACTTGGCTTTTGCGTTATAGATTGTCTCTAAAGTAGAAACATTCTTTGGGTTTCTTTGTTTCAAGTGTCCGAGGATATCAATAGGTTTCATCCATTTTTCGGTCATGGAACCTACGATGACCTTTTCTTCCTCGGTGAGTCGTGTCGTATAAGGATGTGTTAACAAACTCTCCGGTGGTAGGTGGTTGTGATGACCGCATACAACTTATAAAAACCATTTCTTTTCATTGTTGGTCTCAAATTGAATCTTGAAAGGGCATCACCTCTTCTTAGTGAAAGTAGTATTCTTCCTCTTCGTCTTTCCTCCATACAAGGTACCTTCTTCGCATGACTTTTGTAGAACCCACTACACTCGCAAACCATTTGGAAGCGACGCTCCTTCACTTGATTGTTACAAACAATCACATAAATGATGAGTTTACCATGTTCTCTATCCTATTGTGTCATCTTTGTTTTCCCATGTCCACATGGTCCAAAAACACAGAGTTAGAAAAAGAAAAAGAAAAAGACTTAGCAATATCAAAGGAATTAACAACTTATATATAACCTACCAAGTTGTTCAAATAGTGATCCGTAGTATCTTCGGTTAGAATATCATTTGGAGGAGGCTGAGCATACATTGGATGAGGTAAAACCATGCGCTGAACCAAAAATATCAAAGTATTAGCTAATAGAACACAAGGAATGTTATATTTACGGTTATTTGTAGAGCATCGAATCAAACCGTAGAACAAATTACGGTTGATTTGTACCCCAAAACCCAACCGTAAAAAGAAAAGAAATGTAAAGATTGAATTACAGTTGGGAATAAAAAATCGATACCAACCGTAATTTTATTTACGTTTGGAAATTGTTGGTCAAAACCAACTGTAACTGGTGCAATAAATAGAAATAAATACCTATGCACATAATGAGTTACGATCGGTCTCGATGTTACAATACCAATCGTAAAAATGTTACGATTGGTTTTCTACCATTTTTGACCAGTTACAGTTAGATATTCATCAAATTCTAACATTAGATAAAGATTACGGTTGGTTTCGAGATGAAAAACCAACCGTAAACTATCTTGAATCACTCAAAAAAATATTTTGTTACGTAATTCATCAAATTTGGGCCATAAAAATACCAAGAGTTTAAGTTAGAGGTATACATGACTACTCTTAGCCAGAATCTTCACTTTGACGGCTATTTTCTCCATTTGAATGAGATTCACATCACCACTTTGAGTTAAAACCTCTCTACCATCCAAAATATCATCCATAGTTGGGTCTCCATCAATGGGTATGTAGAATTTGGTTTGGTTATTATACAAGAATTCACCCACCTCAAATTTCTCACTAGAATCACTCATTTTTGTTGAGTGAATCAAAATCTAAGGTTTTTTTTTTTTCAAAAATCTCCAAAAAGTTTCTCTTTTTTCTTTAACTTCTTCTTCCCATCAAAACAAAACATATAAAATCTGATTGATTTGATTAAGTATAACATTATATTAGATTAATTATTGTTAGTCTAATTTATTAGTTAATTATATTAATTATTATTAACTAAACATGGATAGTTTAGGTATTATGAAAATACAACGGATAGGGGGTTTTTGAAATTCATATCTAATGACCCTATTTTATCTTCACTTGAAAAACCCCTCTATGAATGTGTAAGCCCTTATATGAGGGTTCTTTCTAAATGTTGATTGCGTTTTCGAAAAATCTGGAATATATCCCGATTTTACTAATGTGTTAAAAAATCTATACCAACCAGTAAATATTAGGGAATATGTCCAATCTTTAGGATTTCCCATCAAATGGTCAATACCCTACACGACAGTATTACACGTGCAATCCAGAAACTACTGTGCCCCTCACCAGTGACGGAACCAGGATCTCAAATTACGGGGGGTTAAAAAAATGTGCACACATATATAGATAAAGTGTGAAACTGTTATAAATTTGTACATACGTATACCCGGAAAACGACAATGTATTTTGTATACACATATAATTGCCAATTGTAGCATCTTTTGTATGTCTGTAACTGTTTTTTTTTAGCATTAGAGTTTCCATATCTTTTTTACGTATGCATGTGCTAATAGAACAATCAGATAAAATCGTCAAACATACATTAGTGGGCTTAATTAGTTGAAATCGTAATTGAGTCTAAATTTAGTGGGCTATAGAGCGATTAGTATTCTCGGACGTAAATTGGTGGACTAAATGAAATAAACCCTATAATTAGTAGTAGGAATTAGGGGTGCACAAAGGTCGGTTCGGCTCGGTTCTTGATGGAACCCTGTACCTGTACCTCCCTAGGGTCGGTTCCTAAGTTTTGTACCTGTACCCTGTACCCCGTACCCTCGGTCCGGTTCCGGTTTTGTACCCTGTACCCCGGGTCCGGTTCCGGGTACGTACCCTGTACCTTTTTTTTTTTTTTTGTTATATATGAAATTTAAATATAAATTGTTGAAATAACACATGTTCAGAAGTTTAAATACAAGTTCAATATGGCAGTACAGATTGGTTTCAAAAGCACAAATGCGGTATGTTGACAAGCAATATAGATTCACAGGCAAGTTTGTTTGAGAAAACAGGAAAAGGCTTAAAGTTGAGGCTTCAAAGATTCAACAGGTTTAAAATGATGCTTCACAGGTTCAAGACATGTTTGAATATAATACAAGTTCAAGGGAATGTGCAATACAATACAGATTCATTGAAATACTAAAATCTGGCATTTTCACTAAGTGAGAATTTGGACACATAAATGGTATGAGAGGCATGCTTAACAGCAGACTCAATACAGGAGTTTAAAAGTTTAAATCAAAGCAGGCCATGTGATGGAATGGGTTTTAAAAATCCAACATTTCAGGAGTTCAAAACTACTACTTGTTAAGTCAAGTTAGCAAACAGGGGTTTTACACAGATTCAAAGCATGTTCAACAATTGCATTACAGGGGTTTTAAAGTGTTTGCAGTTCATTACAAGTTTGTTTAAGAACAACGCAAAATGAAGCATGTTCGTTTCAAAACAGGCTCAATACAGGGGTTTAATCAACAACACCGAAATGGAATGAAAACATACACAGTTAAATCAAATTAGGGAAGAAGTTTAAAATGTTTAAACTCAAGGAAGAATCCCCCTACCTCAACAGGAAACCAATTTCAGCTAGAATCAAATGATGGGAAGAAAGGTAGTCCACATGCAGTCAAACCTTAATCGAGCAGAAAGAATAATCGAAAGAATTAACACAATCACAATAGCTACAGGAAAATGGTGAACGAGTTAAATCTATTTAGGGTAGAAATTGAAAGTGAAATTGAAAAGAAAATCAACCCTTACCTCTTCAGAAAACTAATTCACCCATAAACAGAAGACGGGTTAGGTTCAAATTTTTGATTTACTGATTCAATTCTGTCGCATGAAGAGTTGCAGGTGGAAGAAAAGAAGCAGAACCTTGTTTCTGGTTTCAGAGGAGATACACACGAGCAGGTATTCTCCAGCCACAGTTTCAACGAAAATCAACATAAAAAGATCAATGGTTAATATTGATCGGTTCCTTGGGTCGGTACAGGTCGGTTCTTAGGCTGTACCTGTACCTTGTACCCGTTTGTACCCGGTTCCTAAATTTTGTACCTGTACCCTGTACCCTCGGTCCGGTTTTTTGGGGGTACGGTTTTGTCGATTCCGGTCCGGTTCTTCGGTTCCGGTCGGTTCCTGTGCAGCCCTAGTAGGAATTAACATTTAGTTCCAAAGCTAGTGGGATTTGGACAATTTAATCCTGTCATCTCAAACCTAGTACCAGTTAGTCCAAAAATTTTCTGGTTAGACAGTTTGATCCAAAATTTGGACGAGTTAGTCCAAACTCCTACCGATCCAAAAAATACGACATTTTTTTATTATCCTAATTACCCTTTTATGTTTCTGTATTCATTTTTTAGATCTTAGATTTTTTTGGAGAAAGAGAGACAAAGCCAATTTGTGTTGTTGTTCTTCGTAAAGATTAGTTCTTCAAGTAAATGTTTTGATCTTTCATTTTATGTGCATTTGATTGATTTCCTATTTTCTTCTTCTTTGATTTGATAGGGTCAAAATCACCTTATATGGTATTTAATCCACTTTCTACGTGGATTTTTTTTGTTGCGGCTCAGATTCAGATTTAATACAGCAACTTTGGTGTTATATGATCCAAAGAATGAAACGTCTACAATTTTGAAGCTTCATAAGAATTTCAGGCATTCACCATTACAATCACTTTTCTGTAGGTACGTGAAGAGCTTAGTTGAACTTAACTCGGAATCTTATGTTGGGAAAAGGAGCAAGAAAAAAATGACCAACAGAAAGCATTCTCCATAAGGGATTGAAGAAACCTTATAAAAGAAGAGCTAATACTTTAGGTGAGCAAACAGTTAACTCCCTTCAGTGGGTAACGAGGATCCACAAATCTCGTTTTAATATTTATTTGGTTATGTTTGATTAGGTTTTGATTATAGTGAATGTTTGTTTTTTGTTTTTTGTTTTTTAGTCGAAGTAAATTGATGTATTAACTTGCGCATATATCCAATTGGCAAATTGATGCAACTAAGTATACTTAACATTATGTTTTTCCCTGTAGAAAGTGGATTACCCACTGGAGTTGGATGTATATGATATGTGCTCAGATGAACTTCGGAAAAACTTGGAAGCTCCACGCAAGGTACTCATTAACACCCATAAGATAGCTTATAATAGTTGTTGTTGCTTCTTACAACGGACATCTTTTGTTTGTTCTTTTGCTTTGTAGCTTCAAGAAACATCTTCTTCTGGTTGATCGATCAATTATTGGTTCATTTTGATAGGCTTTCAAACTGATGATTACTTGGTCATTAACCATCATCTTTGTTTAATTTCCAGTATTCTTTTTAATAGCTATTGAGAGATGAGGAAGGAAGGAAACCTGGTTTGAAAATTGATGAAAAAAAAGGCAAAAGAGACTGATGTCAAGATGCTTGACGCAGAGGTAATGGTCATCCTTGAATATAGCAGTTAGATATTGTCTTCAACATGTATGTAATAATGGTTCGATAGTCGGTCCATGGTGAACTTTTTCCGCCGTGACCAAGATTGGTTTTGCAAGCATATATTGGATAATAATAAGGCGTTATAATTGTACGCATGTTGATTTTTAATGTGTACCTAATTGTGTATATATAGATTGTTAATGTGTACATAGTTGTACACTTATTGATTGTTAGTATGTATATAATTATATACCTATTGATTGTTAATGTGTACAGTACATATGCTGATTATTAGTAGTACAAAACTGTATTACATCCTGATGCACCTTTGACATCAATCTTTTTTGGTTTTATGTATTTAATCTAGGGACTCATAAGCTCAAAATGATAGACCGCCCAAGCCTATTACAAGGTTTGCGGAGGTTGATGGTTCAGATCCATCTGAGTTTCCATGTTATGTTTATTCAATATGGGTAGGTGTGTATATACTGGTGCACCAGTGTAATTTCCATGACATAGATTTGTTTGTAGGTTAATATAGTTGATTTGTTACATGTTTTATAGGAATGAGATACATATTTGTACACCAGTGTATTTTCCATGAAAAATAGGTCTGTGTGTGGGTATGAATGATCGATTTAATGCATTTTTTAGGGGTGTACATATTGGTGCACCAGTACATTTTCCATGAGAAATTGGTCTCCGTGCGTATGAATGATCGATTTAATGCATTTTTGTAGGGGTGTATATATTGGTGCACCAGTGTAATTTCCATGACATAGATTTGTTTGTAGGTGAATATAGTTAGTTTTTTTCCATGTTTTATAGGGTGTACATATTGGTACACCAGTGTATTTTCCATAAAAAATAGATCTGTGTGTGGATATGAATGATCGATTTAATGTATTTTTTAGGGGTGTACAATTGGTGCACCAGTGTATTTTCCATGAGAAAAAGGTCTGCATGCGTATGAATGATCGATTTAATGCATGTTTTATATGTGTATACATATTGGTGCACCTGTGTATTTTCCATGAGAAATTGGTCTGCGTGCGTATGAATTATCAGTTTTTATGTATGTTTTGCAGGTGTGTACATATTGGTGCACAAGTTTTATTCCCATGAAAAAGTAGGTCTGAGTGTGTGGTTATAAATAATTGGTTTCATGTATATTTTGCAGGGGTGTACAAAGTGGTGCACATGTAAAAAAATGACTGCATAATCTTATGAAATTTTTGTGATTGTGTACCTTTTTGTACACATGAGATAACCATGAAGAGAAAATTAAAATTTTAAAAACTAAAAATTATATAGTCATATGAGTACTTTTTTTGTAGATCTCGGAAAGAGCTTTCCGAATATATAAAGTTTGTGAATTTTGGATGGGCGGTTTGAAAGATAAATTGTTTTTAAATTATTTAAAATTGGTGACATCATCATGACTCACTTTGGACTAAATTGTAAATATTTAAACTAAATTGTAAATCAGAAAGGTTATTTATGTATTTTTCATATTTCAAATAAATAAATGACTAAATTGTACCTAGTTGAATGGGTCAGGACTAAATTCTGTATTTCTCGACGTCTTTAGACCTAATCGTTATTTTCCCTAATTAGTACCGCCTAATAATACATTTCAATAATTAGGGGGGCTATAGTCAGGGTTAGCCCACCCCTAGTCCCGCCCATGCCCCTCACTCTTTGTTAACCTAGTTTTCTCATATCCTTATTGTTTAGCAGTAGATGAAACATATAAATTGTTCGATATACGAGAAAGATGATCAGGTACGAGAGAAGTATTGATGAATTGAAAACAAATTTTAGTGGTGAGCTCAACTTAAAGAAGTCGAGTGAATCTTTGACATACAAATTGTTGTTGTTTTCTGAGTTTTCTGAATCTGATTCATTAATCTGACTAGAAAATTACTCCTTCCGTTTTTAGAAAAGTGTTATTATCATTTTTTCAATTTAATCTATTAAAATTATAAGTTATATAAAAAAAATTGAATTCAACAACATTTATATCCAACGAGTCATGTATAAAATGATACCTGATTCAAATAGCTCAGAGTCAGATCACGAGTCAAATACAAAAAAGCTGAAAAAATAATCGATATAACATCTGACTTGGGCCGAATCAGACACCGAGTCAATAAAAAAAACAACAAGGTGATACCATTACGAAAGATGTACGAGAGTTATTTTAGGAAAAATGGATAACTTTTTTGTTTCCATTTTATTTTCTAATTATTTTAATTTTTGACCATGGATATCTTCAAAAGCTTAGGAGCCACATCCGTAGGAGCCATTTTCCGGTGTCCATTTAGGGTTTTCGGAAGACGGTAATCAAGATGAAACGCGTGAAGATACAAACAACCACAAAACAAAAGGAAAAAAAAGAAGAGAATGGAAACATTGCCACATAAAAATATGACACGTACGGTAAGAAGCTACATCAAAGTAAGAGGAGAAAACACTCACACACTACAGTTACAAGGTAGTCGACATGTAAGAATAAAATGTATGAAACGCGGTACAGTCAGTGTCCGGCCGGTAGATAATTTAACAGCATACTTTGCAGCCACAGCATGGAGAGTCACGAGCATTTGGGCATTGAACGGGTGGGCAAGCACCTCGGCAACCAGTAACAGCTGAGCATAACTCAGTTATCAGTTTTAGGCACCTGAATGGTACTACTTCCTGTTCCTTCTGGAGTATCATCCCTGATTGATACAATTCATCGATTAGTTGAAAATGAATTAATTATATATTCATCTGTGCATGTTGTAATCAAAAATTTAAATAATTTAAACTATATATAGGAACTTAGAGTACTTACTGCTGGAAGAAGATGTTGGCATTGCGATCAAAACAGATAAGAAGAAGCAAATAAGGAACACACTCATCTTGGCCATGATTATTAGTAGAACTTCTTCTTGTTTGAAGGATATATATGACCCTTGCTTTTACTAGATGATTATAATTTTTTCTATTTTTTTGATACGTAAAAATCAGACCCAGACTCCTATCTGAATCTTATAAATTTTTACTGTGAAAATTGAACTCCTGATTTTTTCTTTACGGGAGTTTAAGATATCAATGATCAACTACTAAAATTAACCTCTATTTATAGGCATCACATCATGAAATACGAATAAATATTAAACTGAATTTCTGCTATCCTTGACGCACGACAAGGATCTACTTTTTAATTAGTTAGATATTGATGATTAACTATTAAAACTAACCTTTACTTAAAGGCAATACGTACTCGTGGAGAGAATATTGGAGGAATGAAAGTGGAGCAGATATTGTAGGATGCCCTTCAAATATCGAGCAAATTGCTTCAAAAAATAAAAATAATCGAGCAAACAAAAGGTCATATCAAAATAAAACTTCACCCAAAACAAGAGTAGGATTTGAACGGGGCTTATGTAAAGAGAGTTGGAAACATAAGTATTAATAATAATTAAATTTTTTATTTTTTGAAAGCATCGTAATAATAATATGGGTATAAGATGGAATTATTTTTATTTTATTTTTGATCGTTAAAAGAAAAATTACATTGATCAAGGACAAAAATATTACCACTCAAAAGAGGAGTTATTTAATTAAATTAAACAAATTCTCAAAAGAATCGAATTTATTGAGTGTTGAGAAGAGATTTCGAGTCTCAGACAAAAATTTAGATACAAATTGCAAGATGATTGACAAGGCGTACTACATTTATTCTTATTTTGAAACGAAATGCATAGCGTGGATTTATTAATCAAAGAAAAAAAGAATTAATTAAATTTTATGGATTTAAAAGATAAATAAAATACGATATTTTGTAAATGTCCAAGAATCTTATAGATACTTTTTAATATCTAAAATTAAGTATTTTATCCAAATGTTTCCTTCTTAGTAACTGATTTTTAATGTAACTTGACTAAAATACCCCTCTCTAGTGTTTGAAAAAAGAAAGAAGTACCCTATCCATTTCTTTGAACGCCAGCTATCACACATACGGGTGGACCCTCGTGCACCACAAATAATTACAACGTTAAATCTCCACATAAGAGGTATCAACTATACCCTTATTTTATTTACTTATAGTCCAAAACACTTCTTGAATAACTAGGGGTGCACATGGTACGGTTCAGTTTTTGACCCAGCCATAACTGAAACCGGTAGTCTGGGTTTTCCGGTTTTAAAAATCGAGTGTTACCATTAAGCATTTCGGTTTTGAACCGGTTCGGTTTCGGTTTTAACCGATTATTTTCAGATTTAAATTTTCTTAATAAAAAGCTGTTAGAAAAAGTTAACAATCATGACGTGATTGAGAAAAAAAAAATTGGAGAGATTAATAGACCATGGAGGATCCTGACATTTAAGTGAAGAATATATATAACAAAAGAAGTCTGAATTTAGGGTTGGAATGTTGTTATTCGCATCTGTTTTGCTAGCATTGAAGCTGTCTTTTCTACCCATCGGAACATCCCATCCAGTCCACCAGACTGCCATTAAAACACACATTGTTAGCTTACAATTATGATTTTGATTATATGCTTATAGCTCAGATAGATGGTAAATATTTTGTAAATAGTAATACACATTTTACCAGAACAACAGAGTCTCGTGCAGCAGTTGCAAGAATGTCAGCACAGAAAACAGTCTCAGGACACACAGATTCAAGTTCACATTTTAGTGCATCGACCACTTCAAACCCTCTCAGAGAATTCAAGTTGGGTACTGCAGTCTTTTCTCCAGCAAATGTAGTTGTATCATCTAACAAGACAGAAGCATCGCAACCCTGCAGTCAACATATATTCATATCAATAGTTCCAAGTACTCACTGTACATACAAAAAAAACTAGCATAAATGTGAATGAATGTACTCACATTAACAAAACAATCATGACAGCTTCCTCAACCTTTGAATAAATGATACGTTCAACATCATGGCAAGTATGGTAGTAGGCATCGATTTGGAGAGAAAAAGCAGCACCACCATTATCAGTACTGGAACAAGCTTGGGTGAAAAAGCTGTTTTGGCATTATCATGGTATCTAAAGTGTTTTATAAGTTAAACAGAAACAAACACTAGTTTTGTACTCTGATATAATTTGGAGAAAACGAGATTGGATTATTAGCATATCATATATCTCAAATTATTTTGTTAGATTAATAAGTTTTGGAGTTCTCTATTTGGTTCTTACATGGGGTAGTCGGAAATGGTTATTAAATATTACTGTACCACCTATCAACAATATTGATATTCGATCCTCATAAATTTGGTATGGCAGTAGTCATTTATGAGGATCAACAATACGAAAAACACCAACTTAATCAGTAAACCTCCAGCACTCGGGTATCAATGTTGTTTAATTCAAATGACTCCATCGAAGGGTAAATTCAGTCAGGAACGGTGGAGGATAAAAACCCATGGTATTAACATAAAAACTCAGCTGTCAATGAGTAACCAATAAGAATAAATAAAAAAATACAAAACAAAGCATCCACAGCTTGAAAGAAAAAATGGAAAGATAAATAGAACATAGTGTATTTGAAAATATTAAACACGTTACCAAGAAAACCTGAAAGATATAACCAAAGAATTTGCTGGACACCCCAATGAATGGATATAATGACCAAGTAGAACTGTGAGGAAAAAAATCAAAACCCATAACTGAAGAGTAGAAGAAGAAAACAATATTGATAAGGTTGAAGATAAAAAAGCTCAACAGCGTATGATGTCAAATTAAGTATTCTACAGAAACTTGAAAATTAGTTCACCATTAACAAACCATATATTTAAATGTGACCAACTATGAAACCACAACTGTTAAGAACATAAAAGCAAAGAATGTAATAGAATAGTTAAATCTGAACCACCCATATCATTACAAGTAGAAACTTCTGCCTAAGCAGACTGCCATACCACATGCTTGATGATTAGTTTGTCCAACCTTTTTCAGATTAAACCCTATCTTTGGACACCTATAGAGACGTATACAGACACTCTAAGAGCAAACCAACAATACAAGCCGTCATGCATTAGCATCACTCAAGGGGAAAAGGATGAAAAGAAACTAATAGAAAACAAAATTATCTCCAACATAAAAAAACCAGAACCTAGAATACAGAAATCAAACGGGGAAAGTCCAGTTGGGAACGATGAGAATATGTACCCATGGTATCTACATAAAAAATCAATTTTCGATGAGTATTTCATTGAATCAATAATAAACAAAACATACTGAACACTGCATATATGCCTTCAAATAAATAAGAGAAGATAGAAAATAGGTCACTGTGTGTAAGAAGAACAAAAAAGAGACAAGGAAATTCTATATGCTAGTACACAGATTTAATTATATAAAAAAAATCAAAAATAACCTTTACCCAGTTTATATTAGTAACTAAACTAAACTAACTAGCCCTAATTTTCAAAAATCTCCAATTATTTTTAATTTTATAAAACCCTAATTTTCACATTTATAACATTCTAACACAATTGAAATCATAATCAAAGAAAATTAGGGATATAATATGATATGTCGTACCTTCTAGGGTTCCATCGGTGTGGTGGTGAATCTGGTGATTGTTTGAAGAAGAAGAAGTAGAAGAAGAAGAAGATGATGATGATGATCAAACAAGAATAATTGAAGAAGATGATGATGAACAGACTAATTTAATCAAATGGTAAGCCAGGGAAAAATTGCCTTTAGCCCTCTTCAGACGGAATGGTAAGTTTTTAGGTTCACATCCTACGATTTATATTACAAAGATCAAATGGTACATATTAATCGGTTTAAACCGAATCATTTCGGTTCGGTTTTAGGGTGGACCAAAATCGAACCGGATCAACCGGTTTTCTTAAATCTATAACCATTGATTACTATTAGATTTTTGGTTCGGTATTTTAATGATACGATTCAATTCGGTTTACCCGATTTTTCGATTTTTTGTGCAGCTCTATGAATAACCAACCATTTTTTGATTATAACAATTTCAACTTCTATTCTGTCGTGAATCAATTCTGAATTTTCATCGAAACACTTAATTCACTCGATTTGTGAACATGCTTGTGAACATGCTTAATACTGGATATTCATAAAGAGCTTACGTAACTTTTTTAGCTGGTAATGGTGATTATATTAAGGGTGTAGGTGGACTAGAAAAAGGTTTACATAAGGTTAACAGTGCTTACCCTTTGGTTGTTGCCATGTTAACTGATGTACCATAGGAACACCGAGAAATATTGAGATTTCAAGGATGCATTGATATATCATAAATGGTGGTTGATTGATGAGCGATTAAAATTTGTATGAGTTAAACATAGGTTTTGCTTAGATTCGAATTTGCAGGACTATTAAGTTATAAAACCAATTTAAATCGTAGCTCATTTATAATGACCATTGATCACGTATTAAATTTGGATGAAACGAACTTTATCATAGAATATGATGAAGAAAATAATTTTATTTGTTTTGTTTTTGGTCTTGGATTAATTGGATCTTAGGACCAAGGGTCACTAAGGAAACTAGCTCATTTTTACTATTTGTGAATGAAATCTTTAGTCCCACATATGAGAAACTAAAGATGTTGCCTCTCCATATTACTTAGAAATTTGCATCTAAGGGAGGCCCCTTGTGGTCAACACACTTTTGTGTGAGGGAGAGGACTTAGGCTATGGGCTAGTTGGTGCAACCACATATTTCGCACACGTGCGGTGCTTCACGCCGCGCCATCCGTCCGGTCGAGGGGCGGGGCGGGCTTGGGTTCGGGTGTGGGTGGGTCAACCAAGACTTATTTTTTTGAAAAAAAATATTTTTGAATTATTTCCTTAAAGAATTTAAAATTGAATTAAATTTTGTCTTTAATGTGGGGTGGCGCCTGACCCGGCGAGTATAAATTTCTTATCAAAAATTTTCTTTTACAACTTTATGTGTCATAATGTCGAGATTATTTTTGCTCGTCTTTTCTTTTATGTCGACATTATTCTCACATAATTTCTGACTTAATTGCAGAATTTATTTGCTTTTATTGCTAGGCTATTTCTTCTCTACTCACTGCCTATAAAAGAAAAACGAGTTCTTCATTCGAAATCATCCCATAGCAGGCTACTATCCCTAGCTATTTTCCCTTCTTTCTGCTTTGTTGTGAGCTTTGATTTTTTATTTCATTCCTTCATATCTTGTTGTTGAGTTTGTTGAGTGGGTGATTTGTATTGTGCTTATACAAATCATAACGGGCAGTTCTATCCTGGAAACATCTTCGTTGTGGGGTATAGCATCTCTCATTCTTGAGGAGTACACGCCGAATATTGTGTTAAGGACAATTTGCTGAGCAGGTGGCTCTGTCGTTTGTGTGCAAATCAGTGTTTCAATTCAGAGATTTTATTTTAACGTTAACATCTTCTGTTTCAGTTTTTTATTGTTGCGGATACAACAATCTTAACACAATATCACTTCTTTTGTAACAATGGGTAAAAATGATGCTGACGGACCAAAAAATTCAGCGGGAAGGATTTCAAAAGATGGCAATCAAAGATGTTGTTTTTTTCTAAGTTTTCATATGTTAGATGAACTTGTTCTGAAATCTTTTGATGAGGGTTTGAATGATGCTGGAAATGAAAGGGATTTGGAAATTTGGGTTAGGAAGAATTATATGGCTAAAAATCATATTCTGAATTGTTTAGAGGATGCATTGTATTACTTTTATAATGCAAAGGAGAACTTTTTTGCTTTTGATTTATGGGCTGCTTTAGAGGAAAAATATCAAGCTGAAACTGCTGGAAGTAAGAAATTCTTGGTAGCTAGGTTCTTGGAATATAAAATGTCGAATGACAAATCTGTGGTTGATCAATTCCTTGAAATTCAGCGTATTATCAATGAAATTCTTGCTGAAGGTATGGTGATAGATGGAACTTTTCAAGTGTCTGATGTGATTGAGAAATTACCGTTTTCTTGGTCCGAATACAAACGTAGATTGAGACATGAAACTGGTGAAGTCAGTATGGTTGATTTGGGTAAGAAGATTCAAGTGGAAGAGTTATTGTGCTCCAAAGACAAGAACATATCTTCTGCAAGGGACATGTCCAACAAGGCTCATGTAATTGAACACAAGTCTTTAAATACTGAAAAGGGTGAGAGCAGCAAATGCAACCCTAAGCCTAGTCATCACAAGAAAGGTATATTTCAGAAACCCAAATCTGACATTGGTAAAATTAAAGGTGCTTGTTATGTTTGTGGAACTCCTGGCCATAAGGAAATTCATTGTAGAAAGCGTAAGGACTTAAATAATAAGAAAAACAATGATAATTTGGTTGAAAACAACAAGAACGAGTTTTCTAGTACGACGTCTGAAGTTAATTTGGTAACCAATGTGAGAGACTGGTGGGTAGACTCTAGTGCTACCAAGCATGTCTGTGGAAACAGAGATATGCTCACCTCTTATCAGAAGGTAGGGGAAGGGGAGAAACTCTACATGGGTAACTCATCTGCAGCATAGGTTGCAGGAAAAGGCAAAATTGGGCTAAAACTCACTTCTTGCAAGACTCTCACATTGAATGAAGTTCTTCATGTTCCAGACATCTGCAAAAATCTTGTTTCTTGTGGTTTTTTAGATGATAATGGTTTTAAAATTATAATTGAATCTGGAAAAGTTATTGTCACAAAGGGTAAGGATTATGTGGGCAAGGGTTATAAGACTGGGGGTCTCTACGAACTTAATGTAACCTCTGATAAAATTAATAAAATTAATTCTTCTGCTTATGAATGTATGTCATTAAATGTTTGGCATGGTAGACTTGGACATGTAAACTACAAGTCAATGCATAAATTGGCTAGCATAGGATGCATACCCAAATTTAGTTTGGATAATGAACATAAATGTGAAGTATGTGTAGAATCAAAATATGCTAAAATACCTTTTAGAAAAAATATTCAGAGAAATTCTAAACCCTTAGAAATAATTCATTCAGACCTAGTTGACATGAAATCAGTTCAAACTAGAGGTGGTAAGAAATGGTTTGTCACTTTTATAGTTGATTGTACGAGGTACTGTCACATATATTTGCTTAAAGGTAAGGATGATGCCTTAGAAGCCTTTAAGATCTATAAACTAGAAGTTGAAAACCAAATGAGTGCTACCATTAAAAATGTTAGGTATGAACGTGGTGGTGAGTATATAATTCCTATAAGAGATTTTTGCATAGAACACGGAATTATACACGAACTAACCCCTCCTTATTCACCTAATCTAATGGTGTGGCTGAACGGAAGAACCGAACCCTTAAGAAGATGATGAATGCCATGTTAATTAGTTCAGCATTACCTGCAAACTTGTGGGGGGAGGCTGTCCTCTTATCTTGTTAGGTCTTGAACAGAGTACCCTTTAAAGGACCAGACAAAACTCCATATGAGTTATGGAAAGGTAGACAACCTTCTTATGCATACTTTAAAGTGTGGGGGTGTTTGGCTAAGGTTTCCATTCCTCCCCCTAAGGGAACCAAGATAGGACCCAAAACTGTTGATGGTGTCTTTATAGGGTATCCTGAACATACTACTGCATATAGATTTATGGTTGTGAGTTCTGAAATATCTGAAATTGGTGTGAATACTATTATGGAATCTAGGGATGTCGTGTTCTTTGAAAATGTTTTTCCAATTGAAATCTGATTCTCGCATGATATGTGTTGATCCCCTAGATGTCCCTTCGACCACTCAGACATTACCTTTAGAGGAAGATGAAGATGAAGTTGAATTTGATCCTAGAAGAGGTAAAAGGCTTAGGACTGAAAAATCTTTTGGGCCACTTCATAACATGCTTAGATGAGACTGATCCACGGACTTATAGAGAAGCCATGACTTCTTCTGAAGCTCCATGGTGGAAAGAATCTGCCATTAGTGAAATGGATTCCATTATACAGAATGGTACTGGGAGATTGTAGATTTACCTCTAGGGTGTAAACCCATAGGTTGTAAATGGACCTTCAAAAGGAAACATAAGGTAGATGGAACTGTGGAAAAATACAAAGCTAGATTTAAAGGTTATAGACAGAAAGAAGGTGTAGATTTGTTTGATACTTATTCACATGTTACGAGAATTTCTTCCATTAGGATGTTAATTGCTATTGCTGCCATTCATAACTTAGAGATACATCAAATGGATGTAAAGACAGCTTTTCTAAATGGTGAATTTGATGAAGAAGTTTACATGGACCAACCTGAGGGATTTGTAGTGAAAGATTGTGAAAACAAGTTTGTAAACTGAAAAAATCTTTGTATGGTTTGAAACAAGCACCTAAACAGCGGCATGAAAAATTTGATCATATAATGATTTCTAGTGGTTTTAAAATCAATGAATCTAACAAGTGTGTTTATATTAAACTTGTGAATAATACATGTGTGATTGTATGCTTGTATGTTGATGATATGTTTATACTTGGTACACACATGAATGTACTTAATTTTACAAAGAACATGCTAAATGAGAACTTTGACATGAAAGACTTATGCCCCGCTGATGTGATCTTAGGGATGAAGATTAGAAGAAATTCAAATGGATATAGTCTTAGTCAATCTCATTATGTTGAATGTTTTCTTAAAAAAAATAATCCGTTTGATTGTAAACCTGCTTGTACTCCGTATGATCCTTGTTGTAGACTCAAAAAGAATAAGGGTAATGGAGTTTCACAACTTGAATACTCACGTGTTATAGGAAGTCTGGTGTATTTGATGAATTGTACGAGACCGGACATTGCTTATGTTGTGAGTAGGTTGAGTAGGTATACCTATAATTCGGGGCAAGAGCATTGGGATGCACTTATTAGAGTGTTGGGGTACTTGAAGTATACTTTGAACTTTTGTTTAAACTATGAGAGATACCCTGCAGTCCTTGAAGGATTTTATGATGCAAACTGGATATCAGACTCAGAGGAGTCTAAGTCCACGAGTGGATATGTTTTCACTCTAGCAGGAGGGTCTGTATCTTGGAATAGTTCCAAACAGACATGTATAGCTCGATCCACTATGAAATCGGGTTTATTGCGTTAGATAAAGAAGGAGAGGAAGTCGCTTGGCTAAGATACTTTTTAGAAGACATTCCTCTCTGGCATAGGCCTGTGCCAGCTATATCCATACATTGTGATAGTCAGGCTGCAATAGCTAATGCTAAAAACAACAACTATAATGGGAAGTCTATACAAATTTGTATAAGACATAATTCCCTGAAACAACTAATCTCAACTGGCGTTATATCTGTTGACTTTGTGAGGTCTAATGAGAAAATCGTGGAAACTTTGACGAAAGGTTTGTCCAAGGAGATAGTTAGTAATGCATCAAGGGGGATGGGGTTTAAGCTCATTAAATAAACTTTCCATGAAGGATACTCAACCTTGCTGACTGGAGATCCCAATATCAAGGTTTTGAATGAGATAACTAATTTGTGGTGGGTTAAAGGAAACACTATTGGAGAACTTCATTCTCTGTCCCTTCCCTATGGTGTAGACGTGATAGTGTGACTGCATGTGAAGGATGACTTTTTATTAAGTCTTAATGAGTTTTATAGTTTCATTTTAAGATTGAAGTGGGGTGTAGCAGTAAACGCTCTTAATGGAACTCACCTATCTGAATGTGGAAGTGGGCCGCTTCCTATGAGAATTGAGCTGATTATCTAGAGCATTCTGAGAAACGGGATACATCCAGGACCAAAATGGACACAACGACGCGAACTTGACAGCGCCTATAGTGATGTCACACGTGGAAGTTATTGATGAACTACACCAAACGATGGAAGTTCAAGACATCGTGTTCACTGTCCATCAAGTAGTTCTGGTAATTTCTCACTAAGTAAAGGTTCAAGACCTTATGGACACCTATTGCCTATAGTGATATTTCTCGCTTTCTGATTTCTAATTTTCATCAGTTTTTCATTCATGTGGGGGATTGTTGGAGAAAATCATCATATTTGTTTTGTTTTTGGTCTTGGATTAATTGTATCTTAGAACCAAGGGGTCACTAAGGAAACTAGCTCATTTTCACTATTTGTGAATGAAACCTTTAGTCCCACATAGGAGAAACTAAAGATGTTGCCTCCATATTACTTAGAAATTTGCATCTAAGGGAGGCCCCTTGGGGTCAACACACCTTTGTGTGAGGGAGAGGAATTAGGCTATGGGCTAGTTGGTGCAACCACACATTTCACACATGCGCGGTGCTTTCCGCCGCCACCGTACGGAAATTTGGTCTTTAATGTGGGGGGCGCCTGACCCGACGAGTATAAATTTCTTACCAAAAATTTTCTTTTACAACTTTATGTGTCATAATGTCGAGATTATTTTTGCCCGTTTTTTCTTTTATGTCGACAATATTCTCACATAATTTCTGACTTAATTGCAGAATTGATTTGCTTTTATTGCTAGACTATTTCTTCCTTACTCAGTTCCTATAAAGAAAAACGAGTTCTTCATTTGAAATCATCCCAGAGAAGTTTACTATCCCTAGCTCTTTTCCCATCTTCCTGCTTTGTTGTGCGCTTTGATTGTTTATTTCATTCCTTCATATCTTGTTGTTGAGTTCGTTGAGTGGGTGATTTGTATTGTGCTTATACAAATCATAACGGGCAGTTCGATCCTGGACACATCTCCGTTGTGGGGTATAGCATCTCTCATTCTTGAGGAGTACCCGCGGACTATTGTGTTAAGGAGAATTTGCTGAGTAGGTGGCTCTATCATTTGTGTGCAAATCAATGTTTCAATTCAGAGATTTTATTTTAACATTAACATCTTCTGTTTGAGTATTTTTATTGTTGCAGATACAACAGTATAAACCTGGATGAAACCGTCTACATCACAAATTATAACGAAACCAGTATAAACATAGATGAAAACAAATTTGATCGGATCTAAAACAAAGTTAACTTTTATTTAAACCATGATGATATCACTTTCATCTAAACCATGATGATATAAGTTTCATACTAGTTTAAACATGGATGAAAACAAATTCAAGACATGATGCATCCAGTTTTATCCTAGCTATTTTTCGGATAACTTTTCTATCTTAGTTTAAGTCAGGATGCAGCCAGTTTCATCCTAGTCATTTTTTTTCAAAAAAAAATAACTTCCGAATTTACTATCAACAATGGATCTTGTTTTGTAGATAATTTAAAACTATTTCCAAAAATATAAGTTTTGTTAAAATTGTATATATTTTGGAAGTTATGATATTTTTTTGTGGTTTATTTTTAAATAAGAGAGAGAAAAGATAAAAAAATAAAAACATAAAAATAGAAATATAATTATCTAACTATTTTAGTATCCATTTCATCTATCATAATATTTAATTGTTCACTAGAATCATATTTAAAAAATATTTAGACAACCTATTTTCTCAAATAACAAATAATAGAAAAGAGGAGTAACACCTGACCTCAAAAGAGTTTGTTTTTTTTTTTTAATTACAATATTGTACTTTTAGAGGGAATAAAATTCTCGGATCTACTATACATGAACTTAATTATCGATCCTTGCATTAATTAATTAGATATTGATGATTAACTACTAAAACTAACCTTTACCTAAAGGAACTACTAGTAGTAGAGATAAAATATTGGGGAGTTGAAAATGGAGTAAATATTGTAAGACGCCCTTCAAATATCGAGCAAATTGCTTCAAAAATAAAAATAACCGAGCAAACTAAACAACTAAGTCCATCAAAATAAAACTGTACCCAAAGTAAGAGTAGCATTTGTCCAGGGCTTATATAACGAGAGTTGGAAACATAATAATATATTATTATTTTTTGAAGTATAGTAATAATAATATGAGTACAAGAAGGAATTATTTTTGTTTTATTTTTGATCGTTAAAAGAAAAATTGTATTGGTCAAGGACAAAAAGTATACCATCCAAAAGAGGAGTTATTTAATCAAATTAAACGAATTTTAAAAAAAATCTAAATTATTGATTGTTGAGAAGAGATATTGAGTCTCAGACAAAAATTTAACTACAAATTGTAACGTCGTTGATAAGCTATATATATTTTTTTTTGTTTAAATGAAATCTCATAGTGTGAATTTATTAATCGAAGCAAAATAAAAAATAAAAAAGAATATAACCTTCACCACCAAAAGAAAATTAAAAATATACATTTTTGATTATAATATTATATTTTTAGAGAATAAAATTCCTAAATATAATAATTATATAATGTATATAAACAATTTATCCGAAATTAAAATATATATTCTTTCTGTTTTTATGAAAATGTTATTTTTATTTTTTTATTTTAAAATAAAAATAGACTAAATTAAAGAAATAAAAATAATATTTTTTTAAAAACAGAAGGAACATAATATTAAATTAAATTACTAAACTAAAATTATATAGTATCATCAATGCCTATGCATAAATATGACAAGCATAATACATATGATGCATCACTTGTTGAACAAAAAATACTAATAACTGCACTGAATTTCAATTTGTTTAAATAAGTTTTTTCAATTAAGTATTATGGCATGTTCACATTCATGCATAGAACTACGTGACCGATATTATATCAAATGGAGGCAACATGGATTTTGCTCGAATATTACGACTTGTCAAGTCAACTAACAACCACATGCGCATGCATGGTCCTCTAGATTTGAAACCTGATCTTCCAAATAATTTATAAGTTTTCTTATATAAGAAAAAAGATTGTATTAGTACAATTTTTAGAACTAACAAATCTATGAATTTATAATGGCACCGCCCATGTCCGCTCTTTGCATGTGCTATCGTGACCTTCCTACTAGGTGATGATGTGGTGGTACCAATTTTCTTCCCTTGTTAGATTTTTGGCCTATTTGTATTTTGGTTCCAAAGTTTTGAGTAAAATTTTATTATGTTATCCGGTCTTATAGTAATTAAACGTTCCGATTATCACTAATCATAAAATCTTACTTTCCCCGTATCTATTATACAGGCGGAGAAGTAAAATTTTATAGTCCTTTTATTTAGGTGGAAAATATATTTCAATAAGATTTCTTCCTTATATTCATCAGTAGATCTAAAAAACTTAAAACCATTAACATTTAAATCGGGACTATTTGAAGGTTGAAAACATATATGCACATCTGATCCAGATTGTTAACGGCTTCACAAAACTCTTTATCATCAATAGCAAATGTGTGGCCTTGAATTGTCTTGTTGATTGAAAATTTGCTACCATCATACGGCCATTTTTATATAATAGCAGAGAGCAGTTTGTGGATCAAAAACTCACGAGTAACTTTTTACGTGATTGTTTTAATCGGTTTCATCTCCAGAGTACTTGCGGCTCAATTTTTGCTTTTCTTTTTTGTGGTCTCTATAAAAATGAATGTTCGTATTCCAATTTTTCCATCAAATATAACATTTCCAGATGCATCATTCCGAGGACGAGCCAATGCCGACAATAAATTTTGGATTAAAATTCTTACTAGTACATCTCCGTACTGGCGGCGCTTCCATTGAAACAAAGATAATAGTTTTGAGTAACCTTAGACATATAAAACTATTTTTCATTAATGTGAATACGGTTGTACATGCCATGAAGTATTGTTGGGGATACGCTTTCATCAACCATGGAAAGACAATGCTCAAGTCTAACTATTTTTGTTTTAAGTGAAAAGGCTGGTTTCATGGCATTTGAATGCGCTTTAATACTTCCTTCTTTGATTCTTCTATTCACAGTTGTTTTTGACATCCCCAAAGCCTTTGCAGTTAATCTTATATTTGTTCTCCGACAGTAAGGAATAGACCTCATCATTTCAAAATCGATCTGTATTTTTTTGCGACCTATCATTTTCACCATTCTTGAAGAAACATCAGTAGGAACTCCATTTTGAAGACTTATTTTTACAGCACGCCAAAGTCTCTCAACAAAACTTTTTCCTACAGAAAAATGATTTACAACCTTTGTATGATTGATCTTTTTTGATCAAGTATAAGTAGCACTTGTTGCATTGTGGAAGAACAGGAGGAGGTGGAGGTGGAGATAAATGAAAATTATCATTATCTATTGGCAATTGATTTAAATCAAATTTCATCTCTATGTTTGGTAACAAAAGATTTTCCATACCATATTTATAGACACAGCTTATAACTTTGGTTTTAGGTTTGGAGTTAATTTTGGCTCCAAAAAGAAAAATTCAAACCAATTCTTAAAAATTCAAATTTTAAAATTTATTCCAAAAAAACTCGATAGATTTTGTGTCCTGTTAGTTACTTTAATCCCAAATTTTTCGTTTGAAATTTTGGCTCTAATATTTTGCCCCCACCTAATATTTTGATTTCTGGGTAAAAGGTTGGTTTATGAAAAACGAGAAGAAATTACGATCATAAATGGGATGTGCAAAAAACTAAGGACAGTAAGATAGAGTGGAAGATGAAGAGAAACTGTTGGGTTTTCTTCATCGTATATAAAAGTGTATTTAATATAAATTTCTCCCATAATTATGTTGTTTAGTTTATTTATATTGATTAGTTGGATAATCATTAATTAAGAAAATTCATTAATATGGATAAATCCGGTAAATTTAGGAAAACTAAAAACCATCTTATTCTACGGGATTTCTACTTCTCCGCCTTTATAAAGGGAACAGAGGGAGAATTATATTGTCCAGCCTTTTAGAAATCAAGCATTCAGACTAATCATTAATTAATTTTCGTTTGATCAAATTATTTGTTATATATATAATTTTTTAATTAATTTATTAACCATTTTATATAATTGTTTATATTCCTACTAAAAATAAGCACATTCCAAGAAGTATAAGATCGCCATCTACCACTTTGAAAATTGGCCGTTGAAGATTAACGGTTGAAATTAAACTTTGTGGATGGTGAAGTTTAATATCCCGGAATGCGTTCAAATTAGTTTCAAATTTATTACCATCTGGCTTTTATGAGAAAAACTAGGGCTCAACCCGTGCCGTAACGACATAGACACCAATTCTAGATAATCATATCATACAAAGGAATTAACAAACTACATATCAACCTAGATGTCAAATCCTGCCTTTAGAACTGAGTTGGAAGGTTCCACCCTAGACGTCAAATACTGCTTGATATCACATGGTTACACACTTGCATACTTTTCTTTAGGCCAGATTTGAGCTCTGCACTTCCAAGCAATGTAAAAATCCACTGATTTTACAGGAAAATAAAAGAATCCATTATTTCTCATTTTAAAAAAATATATTTCATACCTCTATTCCTTCAATATCTTCAAAGTAAGACAAATAGATTTCTGAAGAAGGAATCAATTTTGCTACAGTATTAAACTTTCCTTACTGACAAATAACCTAATCTCCTAATCAACTGCACCTCTTTAAAAGTCAAAATCCATCCTTTAGATAAGGAACAATATAACCCTAACTTTGCAACAAAGATGCACAAAGAAAAACAACTGTAGCAACAATCATCAATAGAAAGAACATAATGCATTCATAATTTAATGAAGGTCAACTCTGCAAGATAACAACCCAAATTCTCCGATGAATAAAAACTTTGAATCTTTAAGCATTAGCTGATGAAAATAGATTGAAGATGAGTATGGTTTTGGAATAATTGGATAAATATTGAGGCTGGTGATGAACTAATATAAAGGGATGTAAGAGCCCAGGCCTACATCTCCTATTCTTCCACTGGCGGCCATAATTTAGCTTACTTTCTTGCCACTGGTCTCGCTTAATGACAGTTCCTTGAGTAAAAGATAAGAGTTTGGTGTGGCTCTCAACCTTCAACAGCTCATGATACTCATCTTCTCTAAGGAAAAGAAATATAATTCAGAGAAGCAATTCATCCTTTAAATGACCACCTAAAAAAGTTTAAATCCTTATTATGCCAAGTTCAAAATGACCACCTAAAAAACAAAAGAAGAAAATGGACAATCAGATCAATAACTGAACAACAAACAACAACATCTGGTATAATTAGATAACATAGATATACTTCAGTAATAATAGAAAGAGCTATCAAGACTACGTTGGATTGTAACATTACCTTGGATTGTAAGGTTTTTTGTCGATTCCTATAGCATCACTTGAATGTCCAACAACAACTAACATTCAACCATAGTTAACTTTTTTGAATAGGGAAATTTGTTGGACCGTCCAAAAAAACCCGGACCATGTTAATGGTTAGTCTACCCGAAAACGTACTTACCCATTAGTCCAAAAATTTATTCAAAAAACCCATTTACCATTCTACCCATAACTACTCACGTGTGGACATCCCACGTCTTCCTCCTCCTCCACCTCCTACACTACTCTACTTCTTAATGGGCAAAACGTTCATCTACTCCACCAAAACCAGTTACACCACTCGACTTCCATTACTCTCAAAATCAAAACCTAGAAACTTTAAAACTAGGGCAAAAACAAAAATCGAAAATCAATCAAAACGTTAAAAACAGAAATCAAAATGTTGCTAATCATGTTGAGTTTCGGTTTTTGATTTCTTACAGCATTATACAACTAAAACCTAACCTACTGATCAGTATTATACTACTTCAAAAAATCCATCTAAAATGGGTACAAAACGAAAAATCAATGGAAGTATAAAGAAACTGTGATTGAAGAACAAGATACTCCTAAATCTCCACCACAGAAAAAGAACAAGAAAGCTTCTAAAGTAGATTCTATACCCAAAAAATCAAAAAATAAGAAACAGAATGAAGTTGTTGATTCTCCAACAACATCAAAAAAACAAAAGAAACTGTTATTGATTCTCAAGCAAAATCAAAAAAGAAAAAGAACACAAAAGTTATTGGTTCTCAAACAAGATCAAAAACAATGAAACAAACTGTTGTAGATTCACCAGCAAATCAAAAAAGAAGAAACAAAATGAAGTTGTTGATTCTCCAACAACATCAGAAGAAAATGTAACAACTGATGTAGATTCTCCATCTACAAAGAAGAAGAACAAAGCTATTTTTGTTCGTTCTCCATCTACATCACAGAAATAGAGGAAGGGTGTTGATGTTTCTGCCAAAAAAGGTACATATCTTTGGTGCATATCAATATATAACTTGCTCTGTTCATGTTGTAGGAGTTAGATATATCATACAGCATGGTGACATATCAATATATGTTTATTTATTTTTTCATGTTTTAGCACATATATCTAGCATGCAACATAGGATAAAGATTGATATGTACTTGGTTTTTAGTATATACTGATCAGTACATGTCAGTGTATGCTTATTTTCAAGTTATAGCATCTAGATATTGAATTGGATAAGTACGTATTGATATGTACTTTGTTTTAGATATTGAATTGGATAAGTATATATTGATATGTACTTTGTTCATGCTATAGATATAAAAGCATATATATAGATGTACACTGTTCTATAATAAAACATCTACATCTTGCATACATGATAGTATATATCGATATGTACTTTGTTCTAATCTTGAATTGGATCAATACATATTAATGTATATTTTGTTCATGATATAGCAGATACATATCAACATATAAAAAAAATATATACTTTGTTTTATATTATAATACATATTGATATATTGTAAGGATATTGACAGTGTGTTCATTATGCAGTTGATGTGAAGAAACCCACAAAACCTACACCTGCCAGGAAGATCTACAGAAGTGGGTTCATTGGGATTTGGTCGCTTGTTAAAGCAATCAAGGCAGAAAAGATTGAAACTCAGTTGCACATAATCTGTGAGCAATCATATGGCAACCTTTTTCTGATGTTTTGGTACACAAATCTGGGTGCAGATCATTGGATGAAGAATGAAACTTCTAAGAAAAAAGCAATCAACTGAGAAGAATGTTGAAGAAGAAGAAAGTGATGAAGAAATTGGAAGTGATGAAGAAAAAGAAAGTAAAGAAGGAAGTTAAGAAGGAAGTGTAGAAGATATTGAGAAAAAAGTCAAGAAGTGAGAGATGCTGAAGACTTGGTAAGGCTTATATGCCTTTTCATGTGTATCACTTTGTTTTTCACAACAAAAGATGCACATGCCTTGACTGAAAAGTACATAGGTCTTGTGGAGGATCTAGAAGCTGCGAAGAATGTGTCATGGCCTGATTTGATACATTCTTACCTTGAAAAGTCATTAAATGACAATGTCAACGCAGTCGAGAGTACAACAGGGTGTCTGAACTATTTGTTGGTAAGAATACTTACTAATTTTTTTTAGTAGTTTACTCAATGAAATAATGATTTACTCTTAATTTTTTTCTTGTGATTTTTTTTTTCAAAAAAGATTTGGTATGCAGAGCATACATATTTGATGGAAAACAGGAAATAAAGGCGATTCCAGAAAAAAATATTTGTTCCGAGAGCTGCAAATTGGAATTTGTCAAAGTTATGTGCTGAACTCCAAAAAGATATTGATAAAACTGAATATGAGGCAAGAAAAATATGTACTTATTTATTACATTTATGATTTTGTGTTATCATACAGTATACAATGATATGTGTTGAATGTATGATGTTTTTTATCCTACAGTATATACTGATATGTACCTCATGAAAAAACTTGTTTTTGTATAACATATTTCTGAATACATATTTTGTTGTTTTGGTACAGTTCAATGAAAATTTCAAGGTTCAATACACCAATGAAGAAAAGCAAATTATGAACAGAATAACAAGAAGAGTTGAAGAAGAGAACAGTGAAGATGAAAAGGAAGAAGATAAAGAAAAAGACAAAGAAGAAACTGCAGCAAAGGATATGGAAGAAGATAACTGGAAAGGAAGATATGAAGATCTAAGAAAGACAATATTTGAGAAATGGAATGAAGCTAACATTATGAAACATGAGGATGGACCGCTTGATGCGTCAAAGCTTCTGCAAATATTGCATGAAATTTACATAAAGCTTCTCCCATGCAGCCTGAAAAATGGAGGAGAATTTCCAGACTCGTTTGATGGGAGTCCCACACATTTAGGCACTGATCCAACATGATAATTCCCATCTCCTACTCCTCCAACAGATCTCTTCGTGAAAACATAACAGAAGGTGGAGTAGATTTGGGAGAAGACGTGCCAACTGTTCAGACATCAACTCCAGATGAACAAAATGATGTGAGTGACACCACAATCAAAAGGGTGCCATTTAAAGTTGCATTGTCAACACCACCTTCACTGTGCAAGTTTTGTAGTGTTGATGTTGATATTATCAAAACATGGGCTAGATCTGACCTGGAGGAAGAGGTCAAAAAGATGCAGGAGAAAAGTAACTCACATGTAAGTAATGCTGGCTAGTCTCACTCTTTATTACAAAATGTGTTTATCAAATATAATTGTACATATCAGTATGTACTTGATTAAAAGATGTGTTTTATTGTTGTCATATACCTGTACATATCAAATATGTACTTGAATACATATGTGTTTTATATATTGTCATATAGCTATATATATCAGTATGTACTTGATTACATATGTGTTTTTTTTATTGTCATATAATTATACATATCAATTTGCATTTACTTATCATGAATAAAAACTCTGTGGTTGCGGGATTATTTGGCTGGGCTTGAACAACAAGCAATGAAGAAGGTGGTTGAAGCAATTGACCAAAGTCTTGAAACAATGAAAGGGTTGTCACAGAACCCAGAGGAACAAGACATTGAAACTTTGGTCCACAACTTCGTCGGCATAGGAATCCCTTTGTTTACTGCGACGGATAAGTTTCAAGACATTGAAAAATTCTCATTCGAAGAATTTTTAGACTTAGCCATTTCAAGCAGGGATGTTTATGATGAGCAATATTAATCTCTCAGCCTAGAAAATGGTAGTTTTTCAAGCCATACTACTCTATTTGGGATTGACATTCGCAAACAATTTGATAATTTATTTGGAAATGATTTGCGACGTGTAGAAGTTCAACTAGCTATAACTCAGCCAACCCAAAAAAACCCAGAGAAAGATGCGGTTCAAGTAACACCTGAGAAAGAAAGTGACCAGGAGGTATATCTCTTTAACTGTGATAATTTACCTTTATTGTTATTGTTTGAAAAATATGATTCAAATATAGTACTGAAAATATGGATTAAAAAATGAAGGAAAATGAAGTTACAACAACCCAGACGTCAAGCGACATTCCCCTTGCAACCAAACTTGCCAGGATGACTGCTGCCAAAACAAAAGCAAAACCAAAGGTTCTTGCAAAGAAGACAGTCAAGCCAAGAGAAGAGGTTAATAGAAGGGTAACCCGTGCAAATCCTGGGAAGAAAATAGATCCATTATTTGATAGTGGAAGTATGTTTTCTGAAAAGAAAAAGGCAAGAATTGAGAAGAGAAAGAAGACAATAAAGAAAACAAAAAACAACAAAGCTCGGGAAGGTCAGCAACCAAGAAATAATTTTTTGGATCTTCTCAAGTCACAAGTCTACGAGAGTATGACAGCAGAACAACTAGAGATTCTACTTCCGTACTTTGAGAAGGAAAAGAGAATGTAAGTACTTTCTACCCTTCATTTTAATTTTAAATCAAGAAAGTTTTGCAGTACATATAAAAAAAAACTTACTTCATATATGTGTTTTTGTTATAAATGTGCAGCTCTGTTGCTTGGAGAGTAGAGAACGGAGGTGGTATCTGCGTAAGCGGCTCTACAATGGAGGATCTGGTGTTCTACAGATCATTAGAGCAAGACCTCATAAACTATGCTCAATATAAGCTTCAACTGGCTTTTGAACAAGACCAAGCAAATGCTGCCAAAGAAAAAAATACTTAAAGGTGTTGCACATGGATCCAACTGCTTGGGTATGTGTTTTTTTTCTTATTTTATACTTTTGAAAATTGGTTATGAAAAACAGTATATATTGATATAAATTTTTGTGAAATAACCTACTAAACGTTTCTAATTTTCAGTATTATGTCGAAAAGCCAGACTATATTAAAGGGGCAGAGGTGAATGCTATCATAATGCCAATACTGAAGATGAGCGAAGACATTGAAAAGGTACTTGTACCAATGTGCCATGGCAACATGCATTGGACCCTTCTGGAGTTTGAGTTTAAAACAGAAACATTCAAACATTACAACTCATCTGTGGCGTTCAAGGAACATTGCTATGCAAATGCCAAGACAATGTCTGAATACATGTTCCACCCTATCAACCAGTTTTTATACGAGCACAAAAGAAACATGCTGACCACTGTACAGTTGACTGACTGTGAATGTCCCCAACAAGGGATCTGGCCAGACTGCCTTCTTTATGTGATGCATTTTATAAAGAGGAGAGCAAAGACTGATTGTGATGGGAAAGGTTTTGGGGATGATGTACAACTGATGTAGAAGATTGAACTGAAAAGAATCAAGTTAGCATGCAAGTTGTTGACAGCAACTCATCCTGAAATCAGTTGGGAACCCTCTGAATGAAAAAACATGTTTAACTGCATAGTTGGTATATTTTGTAGATCTTGGTCTGAGGAGAAAAGTTGGTACATTTTGGTTTTTGGTCTGTGCAGGGTTTTGTGGGTACTACTTCATTAACTTTCTTATTTTGTTTACGTATTGAACTTGGTTTCTACATGTTCAACTTGGTTTTTAGTTAGTATGTTAATATATATATGTGATGATCTTTATTAGCATTGTAAGGTTTCTGTTTAATTTTAGAGTAATATAGAAAGGTAAACAAATTGATATGTGCTAAAAAGTACATATTGATATGTACTTTGTTCTGAAATTCTGAACCAATAGATTCATAATCTAAAAGCAAGTACATATTGAAATGTACTATGAAGTACATTTCAATATGTACTTTGTCCTGAAACTCAAAACCAATAGATTCATAATCTAAAAAGCAAGTACATATTGAACAACTACAAGATTACTAAAAAAATAAAAGAAAAATGTATTGGGAATAAAAATCACTAATAACTCTGAAATTAAATAAAAATGTATTACTAAAACGAGGGGGCGCTGCTCCCTCGACCCCCGTATAGAGTGAATGACATTAAACCGATTATTCATACACCTTTTTAGATGGAGCAAAATGTAAGATTTATATCATCAAATTCAAATTCTGTCATTAAGAAACATAACTCAGTTGACACACAAACAAGTTCTAAAAAAAGAAACGTAAAAAAAATGCAACAAGTATCTTCTAAAAAGAATTTAAATCAAAAATGTACTGAAAAAACTGTAATTATAGTAATTCTCATCTGTACATTGGTACTGACGGATAACATTGCATGTAGCCTTGTTGTGATGAGCTTTCAATTTACAATTTGAACATGTAACAGGATTTTTGCTCCTCTCCCATGCACTCTTGATACGGTTCTTTTTTCTTCTTCCTGGAGGAGCCCCAATTACTATTGGTGGAGAACAATATCTTCTGCGGTATACTCATCAGGCCTGTGGTATATTGAAAAACATAAATAAGAATAAACTACTATACTTGTGCAGTTTTTGTTGATGTGTGTTACACTAAAAATCAATATGTACTATGCTGGTTCTAGTTTATGGTTTATATGTACTGCTTAAAACCATTCTCATTATGATACTACCATTAAAAAAATATACTGCTTAAAAAACTTACCTGTCATGATTAGGAACAGGTCTGATAGCGATTGAATATAGCTGGCGATAACATCTAACTTTGAAGTATTCGTCGATATAATCAAGGAACTTTCCCCCAGATGCAGCAATAGCTGCAGTAGCATGCGAGCATGGAAAACCATACATGCGCCATCTTTGGCAAGTACAACTCTTTTGTTGTAGATCTACCATATGAGACCTGTAAACAAGAAAACCAAGCATATTATTTTATGCAGTATATACTGATATTTGCACTACACAAACAAAACAAAAAAACTAGTTTAGTGGATATCTCAGTTCAAAAGAGCATGTTATCTAAAAAACCTAACCTTGGGGAATGAAATTCAAATACGTGAGCATACGACTGACTAACTTTCCAAGGACGAGCAATTTGAATGTGTAGTTCAATCAAGGATTGATACACAGGGGTTAAGAGTTCCGGATCCATCAAAAGACTTTCTTCACGACGTTCAGACATCAAATTCATTACCCGTAGCCTACACAACAAAAAAAATTTAAAAAACAACAAACATATAATACAGATATGTTTGTAGAGTTACATGAAACTTATAAAAACCTGATTGTGTCAGAGAGCACAAGGAGGTAACTTTTTCTCGCAGCGAATCCAGTTATTAAAAGACTCAGCAATGCTTGAAGAAGTCTGACCATACCTACAGCCTGGGAAGTATGCACTAGACCACTTTTCCCTAGGAATGTTACAGCAGTATTGAGCAAACCAAGTCCTTCCTAGATAAACCATTCCTTGAAGACCTTCTTCATATCTAGTTGGAGAAAGCGCATATGTTTCTTTTTGGAAACAGTCCACCACTTCTTTATATTTTTCATCAGCCTTACTGATGGGTAAGTTCTTTTCAAGTGGAAAAAACAATAGCTATGATAAGAATCAAGGAAAACTTCAGGAAATGCATTCAACAAACCTTCACCTCGGTCAGTCAAAAAGGTGATGGGATGATGGTCCACAACTTTTTTAAGATTTTCCATAAACCAATGTCAATTATCATTATCTTCGCCAGGAACTAATGCATATGCAAAAGGATAAAAAACTGGAAAATAAAATATAAAAAACCATATCAATATGTACTTCATGTCTTGATTATAGATGTGTTTTATTGTTGTCATATAGTTGTACATACCAAATATGTACTTCATGTATGCACCTTCAAAAAATATGTTATACCTACCGTGTATATCAATATGTACTTTATGTATGATGTGTATGATCCTAAAGTACATAAAAAACAGATACATATAAAAAATATGTATCATATAAAAAAGTTACCTTGATTGTCATTAAGACATGTAGCAGCCATTAGACCTCCTTTAAACCTCCCGGTAAGAAATGTCGCATCACAAAAAATCATTGGACGACAAAGTTTATAATATAACCCTCTCTACAAGCTCCAAAGCAAATAAAAAGTCAGTTGAATCTCTTTGTTGCGTCGTTGAAATCAAAATCAATATAAGACCCTGGGTTGGTTCCCCGAACAGCAGTGACCCACCAAGCAAGATCAGTGTATGACTTTACATCGTCACCAAAAATCATTTCATGCGATAACTATAGTGCATGATATGCGTGGTGATACTTGATGTTGATCCCTCCACCAACTTTAATGTAATCCATAATCTCTTGCGGCTTTATGAGAGGGTTGTGCTTGACACGCTCATGAACTAAATGATTTACAAGCTTCCTCGAAATAGTTGGACTCCTCAACCTATAACCAGCGCCACAAGTGTGCCTAACCATGTAATACTTTATCTTAAACACATCCAAAGACCCATTCATGGCAACCGCGTGAAGCATCCAAGAGCAACTGTCATTGCTGCATCTGACTGTGAATCTCTCAAGGTCATTCTTCAATTTTTTAACCTTATATCCAGTCCTCAAACAATATTTCTGACATGCTAATCGAAGAGCTTCAACACCACCATGGAAGAGATGGTTTTTATCTTCAAAAGATTCTCCCAACCATAAAACACTTGTAACCTCTTTAGAATCCTTCAAATAACTGTTCCTAGCACTCAAAACCAACTCAGCATTGTTGTCAATATCAGTAATTGTCAAAGAATTAGATGCACAGGATAACACAACATCAACATGCAACTCAAAGAAATCTGAATTCTTCGTAAAATGCAATGCAGCAAGACCTTGAAGGGATACATCAGCAAGTACAGGGACTTTCACTCCATTTTCAACATAATTAACAACAATAGTTGATGGAGTCAACCAGCTCCACGCATTACAAATAGTAAACTTCAAATCTTCCAAAGTCGAAGATAACGTAACCAAATATGCAATGTGGTGTTGCTTGTGGTATACATGAGAGTAGAAAAATCTATTTGGATTAGAACCAACACCTGACATGTTGAACCTGAAGAAATGTGATGCATATAAAATAACACAAAAACACAAAAATCAAAACATATATTTTAAGATGATATGAATACTAAACCTACAATACAACATAATATGTATTGTTCTAGAAGTATCACACATATTATACAAACTCACATAACAGACAAATAGTGCAAACAAAATATGTACAGATTCAAAAAAGGTATACTATAAAAACAGTAAATATCGAAAAAGTTAAGAAAAAACAGTACGTATTAATGTGTACTGAAGAAACATTCAAAACATACAGAAAATGAAAGAACAAAAATCATGATTCCCTGAAAAAATAAAAGAAAACCAAGTAAAACCTATTATCAAACAACATGTAAAAACACTGAATACGATGATATAATGAACAAAATAGAACGATTACAAAATCAGTTTCAAAAGATGAAAAGAAAACTAAAACACGAACAAAAACGAAATAGGTCATGGAATTCAACAAAATGTACATCAGAGAAATCGTTTCTAATCCGGATTTCAGTATAAGAAAACAAACAAAACATGAAATCAAGTTGATTATCATGATTTCAGTTAAAAAAAAAACAAAGACTGACGGTACCTGGAGAAAAATAGAAAATTACCTGAAGATTGACGATACCCTAAAACTGAAAAACACCACTGAAGCGGAAAGAGAAAAAAGAGAAAAAAAATCTGTGAACTACAATTGACGATTTTTTTTGTAAGTTTTGATTTTGGCTAAATATATAGTTGGTAGAAGAGAGGGGTATTTATGGAATATTTAAAATCGGTTTCTCATTGTTCTCACGTGAATTGGACGCGTAAGTAACAAAACTAATCCAAAAACAAGTTTTTGGATTAATGATTAAAACGAATTTTGATATAGGATTAGAGATTAAATGAGTCCCTAATATAGGATTAGCTAGTAATTCCTAGTTTTGAATATTGTGGTGCTCCGAAACTTTTTACAACACTGCATCTCTACAGCACTACCCTGACAGTCTGAGCAGGTACAATCCAACAACAATTTCGAACACAATGGCAAATGAATAAGTAGTAGGTGTTGAAGCGAAACAAATTCTACTTCTCCTTTATTATACTCCTATCTTTCTAAATGACTATGTTTACTACATATTCATTTGCCATCTCCACAGCACTACCCTCCTAACAGTCTGAGCAGGTACAAAATTGTTTTGGCTTCATATCAAAGCTGGATTAAAGCAAGAAGTGTTGTCAAAACCATATATGTTATTCCAGAAAAATGCAGTTTCCGACCACTTCTGTCGGGATAAAAGGCCAGGGTGCTGCAGGAGGCATGAATTGCCCGCTTGAATTTGACCTAGAACTGTTTCAACGAAAATCAAATTTTTACTACAAATAAATAATGAAGTCTGAGCAAAATAGTTTCAAAGATAAGTTCAAGTAATTATCACCTTCCCATGAATATGCACGAACCATGGCCTGCACAAATTAAAAAATCAAGTTATAATTAAAGGATTCGTGAAGAAATCAGGAACTTATTCGTTTACCCGTAAAGAACGTGAATGAACTTACTTGGATCAATACTCGTAGCAGTGGCAGTACCACCAAAGTCACAGGTCCCACCAGCACTTTGCATCCTATGGAAATAATCATTGTAGGCATAGGAAGGATGGCTCTGGATATTGTTTGGTTGAAAACACAGTTGCCCTGCTTGAACAGCACTGCAATTTGCCGATCCTTGACCATAAGCCCAATCAAGACCGGACTTCAATGCGCTTCTGCATCTGGCTTCGCCATACAGAATAATCCACTCCCCGATGAATCGCCCGTAAGGTCTGAAGTACTCATGGCCAGAGAATAGACCGCTGTGCCATTTAGAAAGAACATGCTCCAATTCTTCTCAGAAATGGGTCCTGGCGCTTATCTTCATTGAAGAGATCATAGATGTACGTACTGATAGGTGTCGATGGCTGGCTAGGAGTTCCTGAATCATTTAATACCCGTTGAAAAGGTTTCTGTTATAAGTCTCCGCATTCTGCACTGTTGCATCGCGTTCATTTGCACCACCAAGAGAGGGTCAGACTGTTTCAGTAACAACAATAGGAATCCCCGAAAAGTTTAGGGCAACAATGCACCGAACATATACATGCAGTTTAAAGTAATAGTCGGATTTAGGATGAATTACAAACCTTCACATCAAGTAAGCATCGGTGGGGAGACATACAATTTTACAGGAGCAAGAGACATTACTACAACAAACAGATAACTAAATACTTAGGCAGACAATGTTAATTTTGCATTCTCTTAATGCACCTCAAACCACTCTACCCATCAAGAAGAAGTGGGAAGTGGGAACACCTCAGACATATTTGAAGACTAAGGGCAAAGGGCTCAAAAATCAAATACCCATCTTTGCTCAACTAAAACAAGAACGACCCCCAAAACTAAAAGATGCAGCTTTTCCACTTCAAAAAACCCTCAAACCCCTAAAACAAGGTTTCCATGAGGCAGAACCAGGTAAAGCCATGCGTTGGGGGCATTTGCCCTTAATAGAATGCAAGGCCTTTTTAGAGGAAAATTTGTCCACGACCTTAGTAAACCCGTAATGTGCCTGAAATGGATTTTCAGGCCCGATTTTCACACTTTTCTTTTTTACCATTTTTGGATATATCTTGAACTCTGGAATTCGGATTTGAGTGATTTAAAAAGTCATGCGCTCGCCATAAGGTCCTTTACCATCTAATTCATGATTAAAATGAATTCCACTCAAAATTATGGGTGTCTCTCATTTTTAATGGGCTCAATCGTTTTTACTTTTGCAAGATTGATTCTTCGACGCTATTCCAAAACATTTCGACTTAAGAAATTTGGCCTTTTAGATGTACAAAATTGGGGTGTTAACAATCTTCAATGTACACATTCCTCCACAATCCAACACACAATTCAGTTTGCGTCTTCAATTAGCCAAAGGGGCACAGTGGTGATAGTTTTCTCCCCTTTTTAACTTAGCCGTATCTCTATTTCAGCCAGGACAAATGCACCGTAATGCCGCCGGCCGACTATTTTCATATTGATGGTTGAAATCCTTGGATGAGGTGAGTTTTTTAATACTGTATACGTGGGTAAGATCAAGAATCTACACATGGCACCCAAACCAAGAACAAACACCATTGAAGGGTGGACTTTAACGACTCTCTGTTTCATTTCACAAAAACAACATTTTTCGTTTTCACTTTTAAGAATACCTTCAAGGCTTCAACAATCAAAAGAACTAGTATTAAAAGGAAGAGGAATTTCATTACTTCACTTTCAAACTAGTGGTAGTACTTCCGGGTATTCCTTTAACTGATTCTTCAAGGGTTTTCCAATCAATTTGGGGTATCAACTTCTAGTACGTCTGCTTCTCTGTAGCTCAATTTTTTTTGAGTCAAAGGTACCCAGAAGCCATATGTTAGATTTTTGTCTCTTTGATTGATACCCATAATCAAGTTCCTTTTTTGCTGTTTGATCACTCACTACACCTTTGTGTCTCTTACTGAAAATTCATTATGATGTAGGAAGTAGTTTATTTTCATTGATTGTATACCCTTTGCTGTGCTTGAATTCTATGGTAGTTTGAATTATGGTTGAATTCCACATGTTTATGTCAAACCCATATCGAAATTAAGGCGTAATAGTATCTCAATTTGGAGTTGTTGTTGAAAGGAGGCGAAGAAACAAGTCTTCATCAATGAATTCACAATCACATCTCAACTGGTCTAATTCTGAGCAATTGTTGGAGGTGATTTGTTAAAGTTTGTTAAAATGCTTAAACCATAAGTGTTCAATGTGTATACTGCTTGGGTTGTGCACGCTGGGCATGGAAGCGCCTAAACCTAGGGTGTACATGGTATGGTTCGGTTTTTGACCCAATCATAAACCGATAGTCTCGGTTTTTCAGTTTAAAAACCGAGTAATACCATTAAGTATTTCGGTTCGGTTCGATTTTGAACCGGTTCAGTTTTAGTTTTAACCGGTTATTTTCAGATTTAACAAAATTTAATAAAAAACGTGTTGAAAAAGTTAACAATCACCAGAGTGTTAACAAAAAGGACACACTAAACGTAATAAAAAGTTCAAAACATGGGTTTAATACACAACAACACAGACATCCATCTACCATAATACCGATCTGGTGATAGTCTATACTAAACTAGTTTTCTGCTCATCTACCATAATACCGATCTGGTGATAGTCTATACTAAACTAGTTTTCTGCTCAATCTACGTACCTGCAATGCAATAACAGGATGAATAAGATCCACAATTACATTCAGCAAAAGTGAAGACCTTCCAGACTTCAAAGATGAAATGATAAAATGGAATATTTGCAATCGATTGAACAGGCAGAGGTCAGTACATTAGTGTAATGTGAATGGAAATCGAGTCAAGTAGGCATTGGTGAGCAACTGTAAATTGCATACTGTTTCCATCCATCTAACATCTTGTGACTCGGAGTCTGAAAGCCCACTATCACGAGATGTGAACTCCAAATTGCTAGCTTGGCCAGCATTCTGGATATTTGCAGCTAGTTCAGAAGCCTTATGCTTTAAAAGCTGATCCCAATTTTCCCTTTTAAATGAATAACCTACAGTACTTCCCCCTTCATCAGAATGGTTCTGGGTAAATGTAGAAAGCCTTATATTTGAGCACAACACAGACAGGGTAACACCAATTGCTTCCCTTACCTGCACCACCAAAACTCTACATGAGATTATGTTTGAGCAATAAATATAAGAAATAGAACGGGTGAGTAGAGATATCTGTGTTCTGCAACATGGCATTGGTTTGTTCCCATCTTTATTTTTTTTGCATCCACAAAAGCAATTAAAGACTCGTAAATATCTACCACTTTGAAGCACAATGCTTCACATAAAATTAGACTTTGGGGACATTACCAATGCTTGAGACACCATACAATCCAGAGAAATGAGATTCTCAGCTATATAACAAAATCAAAATACAAAGCATATGTCCAAGAAAGTCCATGATTTCAGCATTAAGTTATGAATAGAGAAAAAAAAGCACTATTCAAAAAAAACCAAGAAAAAGTTACATTTACTTGGGCTGATGAATGGCTCAAGTTATCCAACAACTCTACCAGAAGACAATAATGAAACTGGATCTCTCCCATTGGCATCCTTGGTGGGGAGATATAAAATGATGATCTTGATGATCAATACAAAACCATGATCTCATTCAAACTTAATGACTGCATCAGGCACTAACCACTCCCACGACCTCTGGTTCATGGCTAACCCTAATTATATAACAAAATCAAAAATAACATTTACCCAGTTTATATTAGTAACTAAATTAAACTAACTAGCCCTAATTTTCGAAAATCCTCAATTATTTTTAATTTTATAAAACCCTAATTTTCACATTTATAACATTCTAACACAATTGGAATCATAATCAAAGAAAATTACGGATATAATATGATACGCCGTACCTTCTAGGGTTCCATTGGTGTGGTGGTGAATCTGGTGATTGTTTGGAGAAGAACTTAGAACTTGTTGACCTTGATAGGCTACAGACATGAAGAAGAAGAAGAAGAAGAAGAAGAAGAAGATGATGATGATGATCGAACAAGAAGCACTGAAGAAGATGATGATGAACTTACGTCTGCCAGGGAGAAATTGCCTCTACAGAATAATCGAAGAAGTAGAAGTTGGAAAGCCAGGGAGAAACATTAGGACTTAGGTAAGTTTTTTTTTCACATCCTACGGCCTATATTCAATCAGATCTAACGGTATATATTAATCGGTTTAAACCGAATCGGTTAGGTTTTTAGGTTTTAAGGTTGGACCACAATCGAACCGAAATCAACTGATTTTCTATAACCGTTGATTACTATTAAATTTTCGGTCCGGTTCGATTCAATATTTTAGTGGTACGACTCGATTCGATTTATCCAGTTTTTCGGTTTTTTGTACACCCCTACCTAAACCATTAATGTTAAATGTGTAACTTTGACCTGAGTTGGCATGATTTGACTGATGTGTACTTGACTCCATAAATATCAATGAGAAAATTTGGGCACAATCACAATAAATACTTTTCTTCAAATTAGGGCTCCTCGTTCTGTTTCCCCTTTCTCCTCCTCCACTTTCATCTTCTTCTTGTTCCTGTGGCGGAGGCTTAAAACATTTCTTGTAGCTGTAGAGGGCAATGACTGAATCCAGTTGGGAAACAAAAATGGATGTTTTTGAGGATTTGGGATTGGTCTGATGATCAAATTCCAACAAATTTCCTCGGTCTTTTCTGATAAGAAGGTTACGGCAATTATGGATTTCCTTAGTGAATGAAATGGGTTATGTATAATTCATCGAGTATTGCAGAAACATCCAGTGATTTTCAATAATAGTTTGAAGGAGAGGATGATACCTAGGTGCTCTGTTATCAGAATTTTTTCTCTGAGGTCACTTTCAGATAAGTCATTTTTGGATAAGTTTGTGAAACCGTATGAGCAAGAAGCTCCTGAGTTGATAATGGCATTCCAAGGTCAGTTGAGTTGCTTCTGAAGCGAAGGATTTGAAGAGATGAAATACATGTTACTGGTATGCATGCCTATTTGCTTACTTGCTGCATGCCTCTCTTTAGTGTGCTTGTTTATGCATGTTTTGTTATTTTGAAAATGAAAATTGTGTCACCTCTCATTTTGGCTGGATCATTCCTCTATATTGACTCATATTCTCATTTTGGCACGATATACAGGTATAAAATTAGAACCACAAAACTAGGTAATTAGGACAGAAATGATTCCTTCTTGAGCTCTATATCTCAAATTATGTAAATTCTATAGTATCTTGTTCGTAGTTTTGTCTTTCAAGGATTTAGTTGCTGTGATGTTCTTTTAAGGTTTTTTGACTTCTGTGTGTGTACGTAGTGTTTTCTGTTTTCTCATTGGTTTAGAAAGCTGCCATATTCTTTATTGTTGCAGAGACAATCCTTTCTTGTAGTTCAATCTATTGATAAATCATGATGTGTTCCCTTCACACACTCATAATAGTTGATACATTCTTTCCTTATAAGCAGTTGTCGATGCATTGGTTTTGATTAAATAGCTTTTCATGAACAGTGTTTTTAGGAGATTCTCAAATTCTAGTTCCGAAATTCGAACTTTGAACTTCAACTATGAAAATCAGATCCAATGATTAGCAAATTCTGATTTGGAAATACGAACGTCAAATTTTAAATATGAGAATCAGGCCCCATGACTAACCCAAGTTGATCAGGCTTAACAGATACTCATCCCTTTAGGTGTCAAGTGTGAGCCAATAATCCACACACTTGACCGCTTGACCCACAAAGTAAAACAGTAACACTTGGCCGCTAAAACACCTTTTGTATTTGAACTTCTTTAGAGGATGGTTCCTTGACCTTTTGTTAATCATTGTGGGTACAGGACAGTGCTGCATTAGCTTTGCAGAAACATGTAGAGGAAGAAGCTTGGGACCTTGGCGGGGAGGCTTTTTCTGGTTGATCAGTTGTATGATCATTTCACCAGGCTATTGGAAAGTACCGAGGTTGCTGAGAATTCGGGAGCTCTAAGAGCCATTTATGAGTTAATCAATGTGACACTCGGAGAGAGTGCTTTCAAGGTGTCAAAGCTCTCTGACTATATGCACCATTTTAGAGGTAAAGCGTAATCCTGAAGTTCTAATCCTCGCCAGCAGGTAAAGCGTAAGCGTAATCTCTGACTATAGTCACATCTTTTTTTCTTTCTTTTTCTTTTGCATTATTGGATATTTACATAAGATTTTTCCTAAAAATGATAAGAAATAAATACTCCCTCCGTCCCAAATTAGTTGCTTAATTAATTTTTGCAAAAATATTAAGGAATTGAAATTATTTCCACATGAACCCTCAATCTACCAAATTACTTGTTTAATGTACTAGTTTTTACTTCCTAGTTTTCAGTTCCTACTTGATAATCATGAAATTTTAGGGGGAAATATGGAATTTTTTTGGTACATTTTCGCTAAAAAAAAAAACTTATTGAATTTATGCAATTACAGTGGGACGGAGGGAGTATAAAAATTGTAGTGGAAGTGCTCGAAGAGTTGAATTTAATAGTCATTCCTTTTTCTTTTCCTTTTTTGAAAATGATTTAACAGTCATTCCTTGAAGTCAAAATTTGCATAGAATTTTGAAGTCGGGTTCTAGTAGTTGTTCTAGTAAGTGATTGTATATCACAGTATGGTTGTGTCAACCTAGAGGATTCTCTGTCAAGTGGTGAAACATATGCATGAATTGCTTAAAACCTAACTACTGCCTGTCTGCCCACGATCCCAAGAAGTTTATGTTGAACAATAACTATAGTATATATGCAGAAACATGGACATTAGATGCCTCTATGCAAATCACAAGCCGAAACCCCTCGCACATGTTGCTGCATGGTTCTTTTCTAGTTATATTTGGCATAAGCTGCTGCAAATGGAGACTGGGCTGGTCGTTCCCCAAGTCACTTTTACAACTTGCTTTTTACTGGACTTCTTCAGGCCTCCCATACAGCGGAAAGGTTGGTTTGGCCATGGTTTTTTTTTTTTCGAAGCATTGGCCATGGTTATTGGATTAGTTGGAATGAATAATTACTTAGAGAGCGTCTAACCAACTTTTAGTATGTGAACCCTCTGAACTAAAATCATGTCTTAATACAAATACGCAATGCCAATTGACTTGAATAACGGATTAGTAGCTACTTGCTGATCTTTTTGGTTTTTGATATCAAATTTGAGTTGCCTAGAGGGGTGTTTAATTTGTTTTAACTTGATGTTTAGGCTAAAACTTGAAAATATTTAATTTCTCAGAATCTGTCTTGAGCTCAGTATATATAAGCTTCTGAGCTCATTCCGGTGTGGAAATTTGTTCATATGAAATGTCCTAGGTTTTATGCATATCCAATTATTGTACACGTCTTTTTTTTTATGACTTGCAGCTTTTTCTTATTTGGCATTTAAAGCAGTTAGCATCAGGATCTTAGGGAAAATATTTCAATCCAATGCCTTCGAAGGAGACAAAGAGGGTCTGGAGGAATGTGAGGATGAGCACGAGGGTAGTATGTGTGTAACCTGCTGTCAGAACTTTGCATCAGATGAGTTTTTCATTTGCCAAGACATCTGTGATAAGTGTCCAACTTGTACCAACAAGAGAGCACACCCTTCGGACGGCATGCAGGTTCTCTCTCTCTCTAACTCTCCTTCAGTATTTTGTAATTCTTAGTAAGAATGAAGTCTTGCTATATGTCTCCCTCGATAATAATGTCCAGATTCTTTTTCTATGCATGTCCAATTCCGATGTTGGTCATCTTGACTAGTACATACTAGATAAATTTGAATCCTGGCACTGCCTTATTTCTAGGGTTAGGCTGGCTAGTAGATTTATGATGTCCATTTATTTATACCAATGTTGGTCAGCTTGACTAGTACACTATAATGTCCATTTATATGATATGATGTCACAAAATAGATTTTTGTCTCCCTCCCAGAAAACCCTAAATCCTTAAATTATCAAGTTCGTCTCTGAAAAAAATGGGTTATAGATCCGAATCCAACACTGGTTTTTTTGGGGAATCTGGTGATCGACTTACTGGTGTTTCCTTCTCTTCCTGAGAAATCAGTGAAGCTTTAGCCACATGGACAGAAAACTAGATATAAAGACTAAGGTGGATTTTTTAACATTCTCTAGTTGCCTTTTCATTACTATTTTTCTGGATGTTGTGATTCTGACATTCACCCTGGTTGATGATTAGCAACAACTATTGTGGAGCTGGAACTGGTAATGCACTAATGCTAGTGAATGGATATTTAATTCTGTCAATTTCTATTGGCCCCATTTGGAACCCTTTTCTAGAAACAAACACCTACACTACGTTTGCATATGCTAAGATTCTAAAACCATTTAAAACATGCATGAACCAAAAATGAACGTGTAATTCCTTTTGCTCAGTCCATGAATAACTTGATTTTATTCTTAAAGGCTATTGGGTTCACTATGTGCTTGCAATAATCTGTAAATAGACGCATATCAAACACGTTTTACCAGTAAAAGATTAAACAAATGCTTTACACCAAATACTTTAATGGAGGAACTTAAACAAGAAAGCTCAATCTGTGAAGAACCACAACAAGAAGGAACCGAACCAGCTTCTCCAACTGGACAATATTACAATAGTAAAGCTCTTTGTATTAGTATACTTGCTGTTTTAGAATCTGAAGTTCCCAGTGGTGATTCTTCAGCTTTCCCTTTACTCAAGAATGTCTTTCTCACTATTTGCCCACGTTTCTCCTCTGTCTCTTATATACTACACATGTCAAGAGTATGTGTGCGTTAATTTGATCGACTAATATTGGTTGCCTATTAACTAATGGGGTTTTTAATAAAATGTCCATGCGGGAAATGTAATTAATAAAATGCCTATTTCTAATCCCGTTGTACTCCTTCCCTGCAAATCGATGTTCATTCATACACAATCAAAATAACCCATTCAAGTTAATCCAACATAATCAAACACATTCTTCCCTGTTCACTGTTCTTCTCTCAACAACTCATTTAATCAAAACCCATTTTCAACTTGAACATCAATTCTCCCAATCTTTCTCTCTCTGTGTTCAGCCTTACATAATATGGAAGAGCTGCCATTTCTTCTCCATTGTCTTCTCGGCACTAACAGACCTAAACCAAACTAACCTCCGTTGTTTTCTTTTACAGTCTCCATTGTCGTTGGATTCTCACGATGAATACTTAACCCCATCCCAATTAGCTTTGGAACAGTTAGCAGAGTGTAAGCCATTACGGGAGATTCATATTTTCAAATACCCAACAAGAAATGCTGCCGGGGACATTAGTTTTCAAACTTCATCATGCCCTAGACGATGGGTACTCACTCATGGGGGTATTATTTAGTTGCTTACAAAGAACAGATAATCCTTCTCTTCAGTTAATTTGTTCGAAGATTCGGTCACCTGGCTATATGAAAAAGAGTAATAGTGTTGTTGGGCTTTTCTCACTTTTCATGAATACTGTAAAAAATTTCACATGGAGTCTTGCGAAGAGTAGTGTTTTGGAGGGTGATGTCACTCCTATCAGATCAGGTACTTTTGGCACTGAATTCAAACCTGTTTCAATCACTACAGTGACATTCTCTCTTGATCACATCAAACAAATCAAAGCAATACTTGGTGGGGTAAGTAAGACAAAGTGATTTTCACAATATGCAAGCTTATCAGTTCTGTTGCATATGTTATATGATTTTCTTCTTCTTCGCAGATGATTGTCAGTATCATATTTTATGGAACTAGACAATACATGGAAGCATCAAGCAAGGGTTCGGGGATACACAGTCAACGGCATTAGTGTTACTCAAAACTACAGACATAACTACTTATCAAACAGTTCAACAGATGACACAACCAGATACTAAAGCTCCATGGGATAATAATTTTGGTTTTTCACATGTACTAATTCCTGGGATGATTAACGCAGAGACAGATGATCCAACAGAGTTTGTTTTAGAAGCTACAAAAATAATTACAGAAAAGAAAAGTTCAGTTGCTGTTTCTTACTGCGAGTTTACAAGAGATGATGAGAAGATTCAGAGATTCAGAGGCAAACTCTAAATTCTGAAAGTTAATGTGATTTATACCTTCATGCCACATTTAGTGCAAAGCGGTACTTAAAAGTTATAACGCATTTGATTAGCATTGCAGGTAGTAGCTAAATATATCCGTGGTGTATCATGAAAGACGAGCATGGTGATTACGAATATGATTGGCCCAGTGGAACAACTGTCTTTGGCAGATTATCCAGTTAAAGGCCTTTACTTCATGGTGGTAAATGTTCCTCGGGTATATATTTTCCTAATCAGAATCACATCTCGTAGCTTGTTTTTTGTAAGCATAAATAGATCTATTCTACAGGGATCCCACAGGCATGTTACATGAGGATGCTTTAGTCATGGCGATGCCTAACCTAACTATCTAGCTAGATTGGGTCTGCCAACAGCTTAATCATATGCTTTAAATTAGTGTTTGGTCCAAATCAGGACTTGTAGGCAGATGTTTTTGCACTTCTTGTTAAGCCTAAGCTGACCATCTGAATGAATAGCATCGTGTAGCATGCTTTAAATTGGGGTTTCTATTTGAATCAATACTATACCTGGCAATATAAATTAGAACTATTGGCTATAGCGTTTGTTCCAAGACAAACATATTTGCAGAACCTTACTATAACTGCGGTGAGCTATATCGGAAAGCTGCGGATTGCTGTGGGAGTAGCGAAAGAGTTGATCAATCACAAACTATTCAACACACATTTGAGAGGATTTTTAACATTGTGATAAATGTAACCTCCTCTTAGTTTTAGGTTTTATAATTATGATCAATAACTATGATCGGATTTTTGTATTTTAATTCTGCTATCCTTCAGCTAAATGTGGGACTCAATATTTTAATGTTATAAGCACCATTTTTATCTTCATTTTTTATCTTTTTTTTTTCTTTTCGATGCTGGATGGGTTTGGGCCTGCCCCAAGCAAACCCAATCCACTAGATCTGCTCTCATTTCGACATTCCATGTGTTCGTTTGTTGAATGATGAACTTCTTGAGAATAGATCGTTCAATGGGGATTTTATGAAAAACTTCGAGCAAATGCAGTATGGTGTGCTCACTATTATTTTTAAGAAAGCATCCTCACAGGAACCAAAGATTAGGAAATGCAGGTAAACATTATCGTTAATATGGTTAGGGTGAGTTCACCCTGAGGCCTGAATCAAAACAAAAAAAGGAAATGCCGAATTGATTTAAGTGCAATTGCCGGATAGATTCAAGGAATAGAGAGAATTGTCGTATAGTCTTTCTTTTTAGATAAGAAGAGAATGAATTGTCATATAGTCTAGACTGTCTAGTACTGCTCTGAGTATCCTTTTCCTTTCTTCTTCTTCTTATTATTATAGAATAAGCACTCACTCACTCACCTCCTGCAGCGTCATAGATGACGACATTTATGCCCTCAGCTTCAAGAAAGGACTTGTATAAGTAGAGAGCACTGGAACATGAAACATAAACACAAGAAAAAGAAAATGGAAGGGGAAAGTGAAGTTGGGAGGATGAATTTGGGTTCGCAGGGTTTTCAAGTATCAAAACAAGGTCTTGGGTGTATGGGTATGTCAGCTTTCTATGGTCCTGCAAAACCTGAGTCTGATATGATAAATCTAATCCATCATGCCATAGATAAGGGTGTCACTTTCTTAGATACCTCAGATATTTATGGTCCTTTTACTAATGAGATTCTCATTGGGAAAGCACTTGCCGGTAAGAGACACAAAGTTCAGTTGGCTACCAAATTTGCTTGCAGCTTTGAAGATGGTGGGAGTGTGTCGATCCGTGGGGATCCTGAATACGTTAGATCTGCTTGTGAAGCTAGTCTGAAGAGACTTCAGGTTGATTATATTGATCTTTATTATCAGCACAGAACTGATACTAAGGTTCCCATTGAAGTTACAGTATGTTTTCTCACTAAACCTTATTCTCTTTTACTTTGTCTTTGTGTTTTGTCAGTCAAGTTCAGTGAATATATAATCAATTCTGAATATAAAGTTGTGTTTTCCTGTATTAATGAAAGATGATGGAACTGAAAAAACTTGTTGATGAGGGGAAGATCAGATACATAGGGCTGTCCGAGGCGTCGGCTTCGACTATTAGAAGAGCACATGCTGTTCATCCAATAACAGCAGTGCAATTAGAATGGTCATTGTGGTCAAGGGATGCAGAGGAAGACATTATCCCTACTTGCAGGTGAGACACTCATGAGTCATAGTACTTCTATGGTGAGATGTTTTATAAGATTATCAAATTACTGATATTTACTTATTTCCTGTGCTACCAGAGAACTTGGAATCGGAATCGTTACATACAGCCCTTTGGGAAGAGGCTTCTTTTCATCTGGGGCAAAGTTGGTCGACAACCTAGCGGATAACGATATGCGAAAGGTCTGTGCTAGCTCTATCTCTTATCTCATGCTTTAGTTTAGACACTTAATATGAGTATTCCTCAAGTATAAAGGTTTGTTCACTTCAGGATATATCTATGATTCTTTAGTCCAAATGTCTCAATCAGTCATGACTCCTGACGTGAAAAATGTGTTGGATTTATCGCAGAATCTGCCAAGGTTTCAACCAGAGAATCTAGAGCATAACAAACATATGTTTGAGAGGGTGAATGAGTTGGCTCAAAAGAAAGGATGCAGCCCGTCCCAACTTGCATTGGCGTGGGTACATCATCAAGGAACCGATGTTTGTCCAATACCAGGCACAACCAAGATTGAAAACCTGAACCAAAATATAGGAGCTCTATCAGTAAAACTAACAGAATCAGAACTGGCAGAACTCGAATCTCTTGCTTCCGATAAAGATGCAGTGAAGGGTGAAAGGCATTCGGCAATGAAGACGACCTGGAAGTACTCAGACACTCCTAGCCTGTCCTCTTGGGAAAAGGAGTAAATGTTTTGTTTCTGAAATTGACTCTGCGTTGTATGGCAATTAAGAGTTTAACTGTTCTAATTTGTTTAGTTGATCTTGGTGTATTTCTTTGTTATGTAATGTACAAATAATTTCGATTAAGTTGGCCGGTGATCCAACCTTTTCGAAGACTTGCTGATGATAACTTGTTTTGCTCATTAGCAAAGAATGAGCTAGTAGGAAGAATTCCTACCGAACTTGGTTCCCTATAACTGCGTAACATCTCCTCAATCAAACTTGTCATAGGGTCGCCGGTTAATCTTTCATTTCCTGCTTTGCTGATGAGGGAACAATTGAAGAACTGATGGGTAGAAACTAGAAATAGCCAACTTGAAAGGCATAGGCTGACAGCCCATTAAAAGAACGATACATGAAGAAGCATGCTTACTTTTTTTTTTTCAATCCTTGATAACGGGACTTCAAAATTCAGAACCAGACATTGATTACACTAAGAATCTAAAATTTGAAGATATCAATTTAACGGCTCACGTGTTCTATGACTGACGGTAGTTTTTGACCCAAGTATCTATTACAGACGGCTCTCATTTCTACTAATAAGTAACCAAGAGTGATTTTGTTCCCAAGAGAAGTACACTTTAGTAATATCTTACAGATTTTCGACAAATATTATTCCATTAGATTAAAAAAAATTAATAACAAGGATTTCTGGTAAACAGTACCTGCGGTTCTCATAGTTCAATATCTATGGACAACAGACATTAAGCAACTCTGGTGTAAGCTGCAACAGTATGCAATATTCACCGATACCCGAATTATTTTTAATCTTCAATTCTTCCTCAACATAATTTGGAACACTAGTCGTGCTTTGCCATTGCTTCAACCATTGAGTGATATCCAAGATAGCTCATTGAGCTTCACATGTTGAAGCCAGAGCTTCAAGAGGAAGAGTCGGCACCAAAGCACTTGCACCATAAAAGGCCATGAAGGGTCTCGATCTGCACATTTAAGAGTTTAGTTAAGTCGACTAATTACAAAGAGAGCAAAATGGATTAGCAATATTAAGGGGATGATAAGAAAACTGGAATCTTAACTGGAAAAAGCAGATAGGTTGATTTCATTTATAAATTTATTCTCAGAAATGTAATGGGATTCCAAGCTTCTGGCTTTAAAATCCACCATAGACTTTCTGATCCAGTTAAAGGTATTATGGGTGGTGTTGATTTATCAGGAAAATATAGTCTTGAATATTATGCATCCATGGCTCATCGAGACAAGGTTTTTCATGGAGGTGCGCCAAAAATACATGAGAATCATCATATCCTCGTGGCTCCATAATATTCAAGACTACCATTTTCTGGTAAATCATCATGGCTGCGATTTGAAGGGTCGTTCAAAGAGGATTTGAAGTTCAAGCGAACCCTTCTTTTCCTATTCATGGCAGCCATGAGAGTCTGGTGGGAATGAGTAATGCTGATCACTAAAAAGAACAAGAAACGAAGATGAATGTAAAGATGGTGGAATGATGCTACTTAATGGAGGAAGCTATGTCTAACTGAAAAAAAAAATTAACTTAACGAATTTATCTAAATGTTCTATCTGATGAGTGAATATGCAGATGGGTTAGATATATAGACAGGGGAAACAGAATTGGTTGGAAACAGTTAATGGGAGGACAAACGGCAACATATCATTTGTCCTTCACGCCCCCATCCAAAAACGCCCCCATCAAAAATTTATCCTATATAAACTAGTATTTATAGTTTTAACATTAGCATTGCACTAAAATTCAAGAACTCCAACTTGTACATTCAATTATTAGAGATCAATTGAATCTCCATTCATTGAATAGACTAATGTGAGATTCAGTTGGAGTCTTGGAGATACATACTTTAGTTTGTATTTTTTTTTTTCTTTGCTATGTAGGCCCAAACAAATAGATATTCCATGGCATTACCGCCCAGATAAAATGTTTGCCGAATCATCTCTAAGATAATTATAATAATCAAGTGTACATCGTAAATACACATTTATGGTACGTGCCCAACACTAGTTGTATGCATTTTACGAAGTTGTATCCGGTATTTACTCAATGTTTAGCACATAAGACTAACTTCAGCAAGAGATAAATGGACGTCATATATCCACTTGTCAGGCTAACCCTGAGATTAAGGCAGTGGTAGGCTCCAAATAGTGCAAGTATGTAAGAGTTGACCAGAACCACATAATGTCATAGTGATATATAAGGATAGAAAATACTTTTCTTTGCTGTGAATAGATGAAAATTATGGTTTTGCATGTACGCAACTTGCATCATGCAGTCTCATGTTCAAGTCTTCTGAACCCCGTTAAAAGGAATAGTTGAAAATTCATCAACATATTGAAATCAGTCACTGATATAATCGTCACTACATGTCTGGCAGCTAGTAACTAGTACATCTGACCCATATTGAGAGCCAACTTGAATTGCACATTTTAGCTGATTCAAAGGGTTCCTACCAAAAAGATGATCAGAATATAGATTTTTCTAACGGCAGGTGCAGTCATCTTCGCCAACCTCAACATGGATGTTTTCTGACAACCTAAAGAAGGTTATGATTCAGCTTTAGACAATCAGTAGAACTGGAGTTATTTTCCCTAGGCTATTTATAAGGCTAGGCTTCTGGAAACTAATTGATTTTATGTAGAATATTGTAACTGTGAGAAGAGCATAATAATAAAATTGATTGCATGAAAAGGAAAATATATATTTTTAGTTGAATTGTCAATGACAGAGATAGATTCTAAAAGCCAAGTACTCAAACACATGCTATGTCTAACCGAGGCATGAGACAGATAAAGACAGTTTAGCAAGACTTCATTCTTAGGAAGAATTATGAAATGTGCAGGGAGAGATCGAGAGAGAAAGAACCTGCACTCTCTGAAGGATGTTTTCTCTTGCTTGTGCAAGCTGGAAATTTGTATTGCTTCATACGTTCACTTGTAGCCGTTGCCGGAGTTATCCTCACACATTCTTTATAACCCTTTAAATCAGCTACTGTTGGTGCAAGCCGGAGAATTGTATTGTTTGGCATACGGGCAGTAGCCGAGCTTCCAAACTCATGCATAGATTTAACCAGCTATTAGAATTTGATAAGGTTGACACAACCATATTATACGATCACCTACTAGACCAGCTACTAGAATCCGACTTAGAAAATTTATCCTAATTTTGACTATGGGGTTCAGATTGGTGATATAATAATTTGCATACATTGACTATTTATTCACCTTTTCGAGCACATCTAGTCAAATGTTATCTGATACTCTTAGCAAATACCCTAAGTTTATTTAAGTCTCCAAATAAAGTAAATAAAGTTGAAGTTGAATCAGACATTGACTCCAGTGCTTACCATACAAGACTGATCTCATATTGGAACATACACAACAAAAGATAAGTGGACATTATGCATCTATGAGTCAGGAAAAGTGGATATATAACCCTAAGAATAAGGCAGTGCTAGGCTCCAAGTAATCTAGATCTGTATAAGTCAAGCTGAACCACATTGAAATAGGATGTAGATTATTTGGAGACTAGCACTGACTTATTACCAGGCACTGCTAGGCTAAGATTATGACATCATGTATCTACTAGCCAAGCTGGACTTAAGAAATAAGGCATATAATCCAAGTCATGCAAAAGAGCCAAGCTGATTGCTGACTAACATAGAAATAGAACCCTCACAGAAAAATGAAAATAAATCGACATCATGTATATACAAGTCAACCTAAATGTAGCAAACATTGCAATATCTTCACAGAAAAATACTACCCCAAAAGATAATTAGGACCACATTTACCGATCATCAAGGAAACTTATGAACTTAAAATCTTTTGGTATGGCCTATCAATGGATTGGAGAATGTTCCTTGATATCTTAAACAAAGGGTTTATACAAAGTTACAAACTTAGCATTCTAAGGGATTCATTCGCGACCCATCCCATATTTGTGTGCTACAGGACCTCTTAAATGGTTTAGATGCTAAAAAGTATGACCTTGTCATCTACCTTCTGAGTTCTGAAGGCATTTTCTGTGCCTATTTGCAGTAAGTAATTATACATAAGTGCTGAAAATGGCTAGATCTAGCTAGACTCCTATTTTGTGTAGTACTTGTACCACCGAAAAATTTAAATACATAAACAAGAATAAAAAAATAGTATTGATAAGCATAGATTCGGCTAATACTGTATTGTCATTTCATACTGTGATATATTAGAGTTTGGAATTGTTAAACAAGAGAAGTAGAGATTAATATTTACTGGACACTAATTTGGAAAATTCAAATAGGATAGGAAATGATCATCTAAAGTAATAATCATCAATGGGTACTAAATATTGTTATAATGCACAGAATCTTACTAGTGGCACTGCAAAAAGTAAAGGGAGTCTCTGTTCACATTTCATGAGATGAGGGCGATATAGAAACTTATATACAGTAGGCGACAGCAAGAAACACACCAAATCTGCAGTTTGTGAAGATCTCAGTATTTGATCTGCAGTTTCTTCAATGGTTCCGTGTTTGAATTTTGATAACAATATTGTTTTGGGGTTTCAATTACAGTTAGTGAAAAGGTTTAATTGGGTTTTTCTCATATTTCAGATTCATTATGGGGTTTGTTTCAGGGATGAATTAGGGGTTTTGGTTTTGGAAAGGTTTGATTGTGGTTTTGATTAATGGCAGTAATCAATTTTACAGTTAGGGGTTGCCAGGAGATTCTGCAAAAGAGTAGTTGATGCATGCCTTAGAGGGTGTTTGATAGCTAAAGTAGAAGTACTTCTGAATCTCTCCCTGAAGCAGAAGTACTTTTGTGAAGTATAAAGAGTAGAGAAGCTATGCAAGGCAAACAACTGACTGGTAAGCTTAGAACTCAAAAAGCTTAGAAGATGAACTTGAATACTCTTAGGGGTGAGCAATGGATTTGGGCCATCCATGTCCAGTCCATCACCCCTAGATTTTAAACCCACAAGAGTAAGTGAATGGGTGGATTGGATATGGGTAAACCTATGGATTTCACATTTTTATAGAAAATAGGTAATTTCATAACAAAAAACTAATTTACATCTTATATTATTGAAATTGAAAGAATATTAAATTATTACAACATAACAAAGCTATAATTATAATAAAATATCATCAAGTGTCCGTTGTTTATGTGGTGAATCTCTCAAATGGTCGTCAAAATACAAAATATCCTTATATATTTGTTATATTTTATCATTTACGCCTTATCCTAGCGAATGCGGGTGTCCAATGGATTTTCACAAATATAGACCAAGGTTTTGTTTCTAGAATTTTTTTTTCCAGATGGGACCCATAAATTCACACAAAAGAACACTCCCCTTAAATCTTAGGATGGTGGAACGCGCCACATCAGCACCTACGGATGGGAGACCAAATTTGAGAGACCTTTAGTGGCCTCGTCCTTAGAGGGTATTTGATAGCTAAAGAAGAAGTACTTCTAACTCTCTCCCTGAAGCAGAAGTACTTTTGTGAAGTAAAAAGAGTAGAGATGTTATGTAAGGCAAACAACTGACTAGTAAGCTTAAAAGTAAGGGTGAGCAACGAATGGATGGATGTATATTCGGTACCACCCATGTCCAATCCATCCAAATGACGAATTTTGGAAATGCACTCGTGTCCAGTCCATTATCCAACGGATTGGATATCCGCGGATGAACGAATGAACCAGATGAATGCGGATGGATTTGTCGATCCTGCAGTAGGCTCATGTAGGTTTTCTTTTTTTATTATTATATTAGATAAAATAAGTAAAATTCTATTTGATATTACACATTTGAGCATGTATTTTGGACATTTTGTATAACTCAGACTTGGTTTAACTATCAAGGCTCAGATGACAATTATATATTATTATGTATGTCTTCATGATTTATATATCTAAATAAAAAATCCTTTGTGGTGTCTGTGCAACAATTGCTCACAGTGTTTTCTTATCTTTTCTCTTAAATCTTGGTGTTCACAAATTGCCCTATGAAGAAGAACAAGAAGGGGTTGTAATGGATGTGGATTTTGCTACTCTTGATTGGACTACGTTTAATGTTCCTGCTTTTTCATATGATGATGTTGTTGTTGCCACCGGTGTCAATGCCAATGTCGACAAGTTATTACCAGACGCTAGTAAAGAAGAATCTCTTGAACAAGAAATATAATTATCCTCCATTATGCTTAAAAATAAAAACAAAAAAAAATAATCCTCCGGAACGGGTGTCCAACGGAAGGGTGATGTACCACCCGCGTCCAACCCATGAAACAACCGGCTTTAAAAATTCATCCACGTCCAATCCACTAAAACACGGGTCGTATGTCCACCCGTTAAAACTCGGATTGGACCGGGTAAATCCGCGGATATGGTTGTTTTGCTCACCCCTATTTAAAAGTCAAAAAGATTAGAAAATGAACTTGCATAGTGCAAACAAGTCAACGAATATAGCCCAAAACGGACCTGGTTAGGTCTGTGTAAGCCTTATTACTCAATTTTCAGCTCCTTCCTATATTATTAGTGTAGTGAAAGAAACAAATCCAAACCCTAAAAATCAACAACAACAACAAACAAATCCAAATTCCATGGTAGACGAAAAAGTTCACATGGTATTTAGCAACCCAAATTCTTTAAAATCGACGCAATCTAGATTCCTTGAGATAAATCATATATTGTTCTAATAACTCATCGTATATATAGTTATGTCAGTTATAGGTAATGTATTATAGATGACTAGTATGTTAATGTTAATATAGTTGCAAAAGCATAGATCACTGTACACACAAATGATTTATTTAAGGATGTTAAAATGCAGCTTGATTAATCATTAATTTAAATTTTCGATACATGAGAGTAAAGAAATGCAATTGTAAAAATAAAATAAAATCATTAACATGAGCATTTAAAAGACTTTCTAGAAGTCTCTAACCAATAACAAAGCGATTTTGAGAATATCAGTAGCTTAAATAAAGTCTTTATTCACTAACAAGGGTGTTTAAGAAACTATTTTACAGGGGGTAGTAAAATAAGATTTCTGTAGACATTTATAGATTTTTTATTTGAGTGACTCCCGAAGATTCTCTAAAAATCTAGAGATTTCTAGTGATTCTCTAAGAGTATTTTAGAGAGTTTTTGTGACTTGTAGAGACAAAAAGATGAGTTTTGTAAAGAGTCTTTCTGATTTGTAGAGACAAAAAAATCTATAAAATCCAATTAAAAATTCAAAACATCTACTAATTTTTTTTATTATGCACGTTATAGTGTTAATAAAGGTACCATGAATACCTAGTAAAATATGTGTTCATTGTCAAAATAAATCTCACTATTGTCCTGTGCATAAGTTTTGATTCTTTTTATTCCACTCATGCCACATTTTGTTTGCTATGTTATCTCGCCACTGGTTATCATCTTCTCGTTGTTGTCTCATTTGATTTTGGGAAAGATGGTTGTTTCCTTGGCATCAGCTCAAACAAAAAAAAAAAGAGAAAAAAAAATTGGTCATACTCTCAAAAATAAACATTCCCCAAATTTCCAAGTCACCCAAAATATCACCTCTTAGGGAGATATTTCTACCATGCCTATTTTCCTAAAAAAGTCTCCCTAAATCTCTGAAAACAACAAATCAATGACTTTTAATTCTCCTTTGCATAACAGGGGTGTTGGAGTGACTCTTATGAAATTCTAATCCAATAACATGAAGTTTTAGAGAACTTAAATGATTTTAAAAAAGTCTCTAACCAATAACAAGAGACATTAGAAGACTCTCCAAAAATCTCTATGGACTAACAGTAGATTTGTAACTCTCTGGAAATCATTTGAAATCTCATTTGACTACTCTACTGTTAGTCAAATCCACTAACCCCCTGTTACTTTCTTGTCAACTAACGGAGGAATAGACAAAGACTCAATCCTTCCAAGATCTAGTATAAATATGGACCCATCTAAATTACTTTCCTTGTTTACTTGGGCTCATTCGGGGTAATTCGCAGGTCTAACATTATCTTTAGGTTGGATTATACAGACTACATGGAAAAGATTAACATAATCATAACTTTTACCAGGTCAAGAGAAACAGAACATAAGCCCATAAACACTTCAAATGGATTTACCTACCTCTTGCCTTCCTACCAATCCATGCATCTTTGGATGTTAATGCAGCTTGTTTCTCAGCATCTCTAGTCTAATTGAATGAAAGTTTGCATACAACTAAGTTCATCTTCAATAATAAGTGTGAGATAATATTTAAATTTTAAATAAAGCTTCCCTTATATATATCCCATACATTTATTATCTATAACCCAAATTTTTTATGTTAAACTGAAAAATCAAACAAGTGTTAACAATCCAACTTAAATCTTTCTTTTTCCCCAAAATCAAAACAAATCTTAATTTTTTATTTTAAATTCAAACTAAATTATACTTCAAATTAATTATAATTGTTTTCTCACTATTCTCACAAATTCACCAATTACAAACCCTAATTCTTACTTTCTCCCCAAAATAAAGTAAACCCTAATTTTTACTTTTCTCTAAAATGATGTTATTTTTCTCAATCACGATTACATTAATATTGATTGAGGGTAATATTCTAATTATTTCGTTAAAAAATCTCCACAACAACATCAATTGAAATGGAAGTAACTAAGGTTTTGATTCATTTTCTAAAACTCCATAAGTGTATAATATATATATATATAAGATGATGTTCTTTTTTTTTTTCAATCATGATTACATTAAAATTGACTATTCTTCAAAATCACCAATTATGTCACAAATCTTACATAAATTTAACTATGAAAATTATGTAATTAACTTTATTTTTTATTGATTTAGGAATTTGATAATATGTTCAATTATTTTGGGCTATATATAATAATAATGTATAATTTTGTGGGTTATGTTGAATAATTACAAAGATATGTTTGGCTAACTTAATTACTTATTTTATATAGATTATAGTTAATAGAATCATGGGATAAAACATAATAGGGGAAGCCTTAAATAAATGGGTTCATCAGGTTTGTAACTCCCATCAAAATAGGAGTTATCATCCTTATCTTCACTAACATTAGAGCCATCATGTAGTTTTAATTGGATTAGTCTTACTTGGGTCTCATCTTTAAAGTAGTCATACATGGCTATAAGGATACCATAACATAATAAAGGTCATTTATCCCTAGACCATTCTCTCTCAACATCTTGCATTTTCCTCTTGATAATGTTACTCAAGGCACGAGATATCACCCTTCTTCTCACGTTAACACGGGCCTTATTTAAGTTGCCAAGAAATTAAATTTAAAGAGTGAAGATGATTTACTTACCTCCGTAGTCACAACTTTATACACTTTCAAAGCATATTATAAGTTTTCGCATGTAACACATGCAACCTGTCATGGATTACATCAAAATAATATCCAAGAATATGTGGTGGAATCCATGAGTAGGTTGATTTGATTTGCGTCTCAAGTTGAACAAAATAAAACTTATCAAAATCAATCTAACCAAAATCCACATTTAGAAATCAAGACTAGTGTAAATTCTGAAGAATAAAATGAAGCTTAAATTTCAAAAGTGTTTTGCTTAAAATGAAAAAGGAAAAAAAAAAATCGACAAGGGCTTTGTCAGTAGTTGTTCTTTCTAAACCTTATAATGAAACAATTTAAAGATCCAGGAAAACAAGATAAATTAATTACTTGTTTCTCAGGTAAATGGTCACATTCATTCCATCATCTACCCTTGGTTTATCAAAACTTGTACAACCTACTTAGACAGTACCCATGATGATGAGTTTCTTGGATTCATTCAACCTCTAGCTAAAAATAACTTAATTCATTACTTTACTTTAGTATTATCTTCTCTACCGATACTGATAGCAACATCTTAATTTATTTTCCATTTTTGGTTTTCTAACTAACATTGTTGATCAAATAACCCTAACAAAAAGGGTGATCATCATTGATTATAGTCTTAACACCATCATAGTATATGTTCTTCAAAGTTCAATCGACCCCGTTCTTTCTCTTTTTTACATACGATGGTCTTAATTATGGCCATGTTTGGTAAAGAAAATATGATTATCCATTTATGATTATAAAAAACAACTACTGTCAAAACCCTTAATAATCAATAATTCTAAAAATGTGTTTGTATTAAATTTTAACAAACACATTTTTGGAATTATTGATTATATTTTTTTTAAGTGAGTTATATGAAAAATCGTTTGGTAAACATGTTTATCATTATCTTTTTAATTTTCTTTTAAAACCACGAATACACAAATTTAACCATAAATCTTCAATACACTAGTAATTTGACCCTTGATAGTTTCGATATCGAAACCTATACATGGCATCGGCAATTTGATCCCTCGTATGATTCATTACACCTCTTATTTGTTGATAATCATACCAACCACTAAATGCGGGTTCATCGGGCTGGGATGTATCAACATCTACGACATTATCTTCATTTTCATAATACACAAACAGTTCATCAAATTTGGATTTTGTCCTAATGAAATGGAGAATTGCACATGCTTCTATCAGGATCCCTCAAAATTTGAAAACGAGATTTGAGAACTCCAATACTTCGCTTGATTGCATTTCTCAACGATGAATGCCCAAAATTAAACAACTCATTTGCAGTGAACCTTTGACTGCTTCCTCTTCTACGGTCATGTAAGTGATATCGAACTCCTGGACATGGAACGAGAAAACCAGGCATGTTTGGATATCCAGCATCAACAACATAGTACTTCCCTAAAATTGTAACATTATCCAGAATATCAGTTAGTTTCATGTTGGAATTTCAGCTTCTTAACCTCTATGATTTAGTACTAAACTTCATATAAAGCTAACAACATGTTGAAGTCATACTTGAACCTAGTATTAGCATACTCAACATTACACATAAACAAAACCGTACATAGAAAAAACACTACAAATAGTATACATTCGAAGCGGATTGAACAATAAGGAAATAGAAAAAACACAACACTAAGTCACTAATAACTTTCATGACTTATCATCAACCTTTCCTCACATTACTTAATTATGGATGAAAAATATTTTTATTTATAAAGCATATGAGGCTAGAAGTGAATCCTAGTCATGCTTGCCATATGTCACTTCAAACTTTACATCATGAGTTGGAGGAAACCTCTTGAATACAATGGACACCTCAAATGACATGTCAATCTAGTGCACATGTCATGCTAGTCGTTAACCTTATCTAGCATTAACCTTAAGCAAGTCTTTAATGCACAATTAAACCATAAACATACCTTAAACAAAACAAAGATTATCTTCCACTAAACATGTATTAGCTTAATCTAAACATAATTTGTTGCCAAACCATAAAAAGTATAACATTGCAGACCCAAACACTCAAACAATGGAATTCATATGTACAAGAAATCAAAGAAAATACGAAAATCCTGAACTGTATAAAGATAGCATATGTATATAAATGTGTTTAGGATAATTTCCTAATGACTTAACGATAATATGGGAAGAACAAATGGGGAATGGATGGAGAAAGGGAGGTTGCAGCTGTCGAGTGTCATCATCAAAATCCTTACGCAGACCAAAATGATGTGACAAACTACGATGTTACACACAATAACTTTACCTAGATTATTAAGAATTATTCAAACCTAAATATATATATATATCCAAAAATCTAGTTCGTCTGTTAATTCAAAATCTTATTTATTTTGTTGGTCTACAACTTTTTTATTTACATCCTTCCGCATAAAACTACTTGTTTAATTAGGGTTTTACAAAAATATTAAGGAATTAAAATTATTTCCACATAAACCCCCAATCTTCAAGTTGATTGTTTAATATACTAGTTTTTACTTCCTAGTTTTTAGTTATTTCTTGATAATCATGAAATTTTAGGGAAAAATAAGGAAAACATTTGGTACATTTTTACTAAAAAACCCTTATTCATACAATTAAAGTAGGACGGAGGGACTATTATTTTGGGATTCAACTTTGATCCAAGGATAAAAAAAACAGATAATTAATTAATTTTGTTCAGGCTTCGGCCATAAAAACTCCTAGAATGAAAGAGAAGTCATCCAGTGGCACCCACCATAATCCTAATTAATATTGATTGATTATATTTGTTATGATCTTGATTTATTATATTGGTTCCGATGTTTTTTTGCGTCAACTTTTATTTTCAGCCTGAAAATACAGTGAGTACTGATAGGGTTTTAATTTACCGCAAGTGCACGACTGTCGATGAGACAATATGCAAGTACGGTTCGTTCCACGGGGATTTTGGAACTTCAAAATCTAATTCTTAATTAATTATTGTGATAAAATAAAGAAAATATTTTTGAGGAATTTAATTAAATAAAATAACTATAAAATTAATTAACTAACAAATCAACTACAAGTCTAGGGTTTCGGATTCCACTACTTCTGATATTGGTAATTCAAACGTAATATCATAAACACAAAATACTCTCAAATTACTCAAAACAATATTGAACCCAATCTCATGTTTTGGAAAATACAATATTTAAAGTTATTTATATGACTTTCATCATCTCAAAATGATATAATCTTCTTCGATTATAAAAAATCAACAATCTAAAGACTATTCATTACAATTAAATCGAAGCATATTGAGAAGAGAAACTATTAGTCATTAAAAAGCACAATTGAAAAGAGAGTAATTTATGTCTAAGAAATTAAATAATACAAATACCCATCAAAACTAGCTTCTTTTCTAACCCTAGAACAAATATTTAGCTACTCATGACAAAAAGAATGGAGGAAACTAGAGAAGAAACCATTTTATTGACAATTTTAATAGAAATTACAATAAAGAACTGACTAGAGGTGTCGCAAAATGAATAAAATCTTTTAATGATTTTACGTCTGCTTATATTGTAGTTGAATAAAACAAGAACTTATTAAAGCCCAATTTTGTCGCCGTACTATTCAAGAAACTGTTGCTAAAACCGTTGAGTACAAGAGTATAGATCACGGTTTTTAACAACAGTTCCTATCTTTAGGAACGATTTTTTCAACCTAACTTTTGTGCAAGGGTTTCTTTAATGTTTTAGCAGCAGTTTCTTCATCTTCTTTTCACGAGCAGTTTTATTAATTTTTTCTGAATTTTTTTTCTTTGTGTTCCTGGCAGCAGCCAGCTTTCCCCCAAACTCTTCTACATCACTTGTATTTATACTACATTAACATTTAACGCCCAAATCTTCACGATTCATTCTCTTTAATCAAAATATTCTCAGACAAAATCTTCTTTTATTCTCGGTGATTTTTCTTGATCCTGTTTTTTTTTTCTAACTGATTTTGTTGCTTCTTTAAACCCGAGAGTAATATCTTCTCCATATACCAAGGCCTAAGAGATCAGATTCTCTTTATTACAAAGAATAATATAACCCGGGATAAAGATGTTTCTTTCTTTTTTCACGGCAACAACCATTTTATGGAGATTCTATTTGATCTTGTTCGAATCCCCCATAATTTATAAACTCTTATCTATTAAGGCAATAAGATATCTTGCCTTAAAACCTTAAAAATCTCCTCAAAATAATCATGTGAAAATTTCCAGATTGAAAACCAAATTTTGCCGCCAGAATTAATGTTTGAGGATGGGTGCTTTAATCCAAGGTGTGAGTGCCTTTAGCAATTCTTAGCGTGCCTTATAACTTTTAAGCCAAATTTTCTGCACAAGTTTGTTCTTCCAAAAATCCCTACAAACACAATAAAATGACAATATTAATACAAAAAGTGAGTAATAAAAATATAAATATGAGATTAAATAAGACACAAAATCGTGTCTATCAAGTACTTATCAAATTAACTCCAAAAACTCGTTAGCTGAAGTATTTTAAGAGATGAACAACTTTTTAGTAGAACTTGTTACATGATAAAAGGTATAGGATTCATTGATACATATCTTACCCTCCATATGTTGCCAAATACATTAATTTTTTTTCAATTTTTACATACATCAACCATGTTGATTTATGAGGAAATAATAACAAGAATTTATTCAACTCAAGTAACAATTTAAATCATCATTATCTATTCAAAGTTGACCCTTTTCACATTTTTAGATGTAAAATCACTGATTACAGTTTTAAATCAATTTGCATAACCATATATCTCTCAATTGCTAACATAGGCAATTCAGTTAGTATGTCATATCTACAAAGAGGCACTAACGGTTGATGACTCAGGAAAATGGCAATTTGATATGGGTGATGAGATGAACTCACATGAGGAGAATAACACATGGGTGTTAGCAAAATTACCAATAGGTAAAAAGGCGATGCACAACAAATGGGTTCGTCGAAAGATGATTGATGAAAACTGAGAAATTCGTTATAAGGCAAGGTTGGTTGTAAAAGGGTTTCAGCAGAAACCAGGAGTTGACTACAATGAGATACTTTCTCCAGTTACAAAGATGACTACTATCAGAGTAGCTTTAAGCCTAGTGGTTTCTGAAGATCTCTACCTTGAACAATTGAATGTAAAGATATTTTTTCTTCATAGTGACGTAGATGAAGAAATATACATGAAGCATCCATAAGGATTCATAGTAAAAGAAATAGGAACACCCAATGTAATACGGCTCGGCCGAGTCGGACGAGTTACTTGGGTACTGGCCTCTGGGAGATACGACCCTTGTACTCGGCCGAGCCGAGTTTTTGACAATTACTCGCAGAGTCAGTCATGACTAGGTCCGAGTCTTTCCCAGTCCGAGTAACTCGCCAGGGAAAATTAGCTTCCAGAGGTTTATTTTCTTTCTCTTTTTTCAGATCAAATCAGTGATTTGGTGAGTGATAGTTTCCATAAATATGTTCATATGAAAATATCAATCAACACAAAAAATTAATAATTAAATATGGAAAAGAAAATACAATATTTAAACTATGGAAAAAAAATAATATCAACATGCCAATTACAATCAATATCGTAACATGGAAAGGAAAATTAGTTAATCAGGAGAATAAAGTAATTGATGAAATTATGTTTATTCTAAATTAAATGATTACTGAAATTATGATAATGGGTTTTATATTCGTTAGTGTAATTATAGACATAAGTTCTCTACTTAATTAGTTGTTAATCAATATAAATAGTCAACTATGATAAATATGGAAAGAACTAAGTAGCTTATCCTTCATATTAACTGTTATATTCAAACTTATTAGTGTTGATTTGAACATAAAATGTTGTGCATATGGAAACTATTCACATACTTGATAGAAATACATATAACTATATGACTCACCGAGTAACTTGGTTGAGATGATTAAGGATTGGGGATCGGTGCCCATCTAATCCATGGTCGATCCCCGAGTCATACTACATCATAAATTTTTTTTTTGCATCATATATATATTTTTCTGACATTTTTAGTCTGGTTATGACTACATCATATTATTATTGTATGTAGATGATATGTTAGTGGCTGGAACATCTCAATAGAAAATTGAGAACTTAAAAAAACAGTTAGCGAGTAAGTTTGTTATGAAAGATCTTGGTGAAGCATAACATATTTTTAGTATGGGAATCACAAGGGACAAAGATAAGAGAACACTTATGATTAGTCAAGCTGAATATATTAAACGAGTGTTGAAGAGGTTCAGTATGGAGAATGTTAGGCCAGTTAGTTCTCTATTTGGAAGTCATATTTTTCTTTCAAGTTTACAATGTAAACAGACATATAAAGAAAATGAGTATATGGCTAATGTACCATATTTTTCATCTATTGGGAGTTTAATGTATGTTATGATATGCACGAGACCGAATATTATACATGCAGTGGGAGTAGTGAGCAGATATACAAGCAACTCAGGTAAGAAACATAGGGAAACATACCATTGTGTTATGGAAGAGGTGGATTCATCTTGAGGGGTTATGTGGATAAATACTTCGCAGGCGATGTAGACAAAAGGCGAAGTACGACCGGTTATGTTTATACTATGGGGTTAGCTGCATTGATTTGAAATTCACGGCTACATAAGTTGGTGACATTGTCTACTACAGAATCTGAGTATATAACAGTAACAGAAGTGAGCAAGGAAATGATAGAGTTACAAGGTTTATTAGCTGAGTTAGGTAAGGAACAACGCGATAATGTTATGTATATCAACAATTATAGTGTTATACATTTATACAAGAAATCAGCCTATCATGCAAGGAAGAAGCATATAGATATTCGTTAACATTTCATTCTAGATATCTTAGAAGAAGGAGAGTTAAAGCTCGTAAATATCCTTGGTTCTAAGGATCTAGCTGATACCAAGAGAGTTACATCAGACAAGCTAAAGATCTATACAACTTTAGTTGGTCTCTCTAAGTAAGTATATGGAGGGGGAGTTGCATCAAGGAAGATGGTTAACACTGACAATCCAAGTTGATAACAAGATCAAGGAAAGCCGCAAGGGACAATCAAAGATTATACAATAAGTATCCAAATGAGAGATTGTTGTATATTGAATAATTATTTTAGGAAGTGTTTGGGTTTCCTAGTCCTAAGTGGGACCTAAAGGGGTATTTCCTATTTTATGTCTTGTCTAGTATATGGAAATATGCTTACTAATATTATCCAGGGATTCTTGGTTATTAGGCCTTGTAGAGATCAGACAACCAAAATTAAGTGTAACACAATTGTAGAGAGATTTCTTGCATTAGATTTAGGGAGAAATCTAGGTTTAGTGGTGAGTGCATATTAGTGAGGAGCAAGAGAAAAGGTGATCATCTTGGTAATTGCTGCAGTGTAGCTAAGGTTATGCTGAAATTCCCACAAAGTTTTTCTACCTTTGTATCTGATTCTTTCATAGTGGATCGGAGTTGGTGCGGCTCAAAGTGGATGTAGATAATAAATACACATTGTATATATTTTTGAACCACTATTAATCTTGTGTGTCTTGTGATTTTCATTTAATGTAAATAGTATTTCCCTAGCTTTGAAATGGAGTTGATACTGTTATCTTGATTTATCTATGTTTGTTGTTCAATATTTACTTATTTTTCCGGTGTTTTTTGAAGTACCATTATAATTTTCTTGGATTATGCAGATATCGGCATATCGCAAAGCAAAAGATAAGTTGTGGGCTTTCTACTGAAATTGGCCAGTTCATTAACTAATTTAGGGTTTCACTTTGGAGTTTTAGGATGCTTTATTTTCATGATTTATGTCAAAGTTTTTGGTGTGTCTACACGCGTTGCATGTGATTCTTTAATGATAATTTAACATAAATTAAAGAATTTTATATTTCAGTAGATAATTATAGTGTGAAGGAAATTTTAAGTCTATAACGTAAAACACAACTGTGGATTTTTGCGGTTCTTTTTTCTTTTGTTCTTAAGTTGGTACATAAAGGTAATTCTTTCATAGATAGAGTCATGAGATTTTTATTGTGGAGATTAGAATGGAGATAATCTTAATATATTAGAGGAGAACATATGGGTACCCCATAGGCTTGAACTGAAAAAGGAGGAATCCGCCGGCTGAGGGGCTCGCTTATCTGAATGGTTCGAGTATAACACTGATTATTCTATCTGCAATATACACTATTATTCCTTGTGCAACTGTCAGCACCTATTGGCTACACTCATATTAGTCAGTGGATTTTAAGTATCATAACAGAGATCGCATTCGAAAAGACAACTAACTCCATCTAAAACCTATGTGTATAATGCTACAAAAGCTAAAACTACGCATAATGCTAATGCTAGATACCCATAATACTATATCTTCTTAAATGGACAAGGGAAATCGATTGAGACTTAATTGGAACAAATTCACAAATATCTTGGCAATGAAGAGGTAAAGGTGAACATTAGATGAAACTATTAATAAAAATTAACATTGACTACCCATATACGTTCTCTCTAGAAGATGAAAGAATTGCAACATATACAGAAAGATCTCAAATCCAACTGATGGAAGTACTGCAACATAAAAAGAAGCAATTCAAAATATTGAAACCGTTTTTTCTTGTTACTTATTTCTATAAATTAGTCCAAATATAATGTTTATCACATAAACTAGTCGTATTCACGTAACATGGTAGAGATTCACTAACCATATATAAGTCCAACAAAGACCATAATTATGCAATATTAACAGTGCAAGAAATATATACTCCCCTAGTGAAGTGTTTAAAGCTCGTGAAGTCTTCAAGCTCCCTGAACAAGAAATCGTCAGTTTTACGTGCGTGAATGATGGTTATCGTTTTGAATTTGACCCCATCAGTCCCAGTATTCCAGATGTAGCAGAGTGAAGAATCAATTTACTGCATTGTATTCTTTGATGCTATTTGTGTATAGGAACCTAGCTCAGTGCATTGTATTATTTCTCAATATGTTTTTGTTTTTTATTTTTTATTTTTTGAAAAAGAATATGTTTTTGTGTTTTTCTTTTTTTGAATGAGTATATGTTTTTGTTGGGTTGTGATTATGCTTATTTCACATTTTATGTTTTTCATACTCAAACTTAAGGTTCAAAGTTAATTCAATATTTCATTCTTCTCACCGTATATGTGTAAATATATATATTACAAATGAATGAAAAACATGTCTTCTACACAATAACGTGTTGTTATGACTTAACATGTTGTTGGAAGAAAGAAAAGATAACACTTCTCATAAGTTGTCAGGAACAAAATAAAAGGAAGGAAGAAGAATAAAAGGAAGAAAAAAGAAAGTTTCAGGGAAAAAAAGGGAAAAAAAAGACTTGATAAACACTATTCACACTTCTGACAAGCACTATTCACATTTTAATTATTTAACACTCTCCCTCAAGGTGATTAGTATATATCATATATGCCCACCTTGATAAGTGAAAATCGTTAAATATATTATTCGATACGGTCTTGGTCAGAATATCTACCAATTGTTGTGTCGTACGAATATATAGCACTTCAATAATGTTTTCTTCAAGTTTCTCGTAGATGAAGTTCCTATCAATTTCCAGCTGCTTTGTTCGATCATGTTGTATCGGATTTTCTACAATTTTGATTGCTGACTAGTTATCACAAAATATCTTTATAGATTTTCCATCGGTGGGGAAACCGAGCTCCCCCATAAGCTTTTTCAACCATAAAAATTCACAAATGCCTTTTACCATTGCCCTGTATTCTGCTTCAGCAATGGACAAGGAAACAACCTGTTGTTTCTTAAATTTCCAAGTTACTAAGTTACCTCCGACGAAAGTAACATACCCAGATGTCGATTTTCTCTTATCACCTTTGCCTCCCCAATCCGAGTCAGTATAATTCGATACATCGAGATGTCCATGATTTGAAAACAACAACCCTCTTCCCGGTGCGTACTTTAAATATCTTAGTATCCTTATGACTACATTCATGTGTTGTTGACCCGGATTATGCATAAATCTTCTTACAACACCTACAACATAGGCAATATCAGGTCTTGTACGGGAAAGATAAATCAAACGCCCAACTAACCTCTGGTATTTTCCTTTGTCAGCTGGTACTTGATCAGAACACTCTTCAAAACCACGATTTTATTCCATAGGAGACCCAATTGGCTCACAACCAAGCATACCAGTTTTCTTCAACAGGTCAATTACATATTTTCGTTGAGATAAGAAAATTCCCCTTTTAGATCGTATAACTTCAATACCCAAAAAGTATTTAAGTCCACCCAAGCTCCATCATATCAAACTCAAAATACAAACAACTCTTCAGTTTACCCATCTCTTCAGGATCATTTCCTGTTACCACCATATCATCTACATAGATAATAAACATAGTTAACTTGTCACCTACTCTTTTTAGGAACAAAGTATGATCAACGTTACTTTTTTTATACCCAAAATTCTTCATTGTTATACGAAATATACCAAACCAAGCTTTAGGAGACTGCTTCAAACTATACAATATTCTTGAGTAAGACACACAATGTTAAATGTTTGGAAGTAAAAGTAATAACTAAGAAGCTTGAAAAAAAATTCTCTGGCTCTGCACCCACCAAAATTCAGGATAACATCTACTTGATCTTTTTCTTTAGCCTCAACTGCAATTCAACCAAGCAAATGAACACACAAGTTAATTCGATCATAATCATAAAGAATATTAAAAAATCCTACAAACTACAAATGGTAATATATGGAAAAATCTATTGAAGAACTACAAAAAGCAATACTCGGTTGATGTGTCCACACATCTTCTTCCTGAACTAACAATTGGCTCTGGGTAGAGGAACTAACTGTTCACAAAGAGAAAAATAGATTCAGTGAAGAACAAACCTTGTCATGCCTAACCCGCTTTCCTTGAACTGAAGTGTGAGTCTCTTTTAACTACGAAGTTGATTTGCAACAGAGAAATATATGGATCAGAAATCAACAAGGATCAAACAAATAATTACCAAGGAATAATTGAGATATTGAAGCCACATAATCTGTTAACAATGGGAAGAAAACCTGACAGGAATAACCTCATGATGGTGCATCATCTTCTATAACTGCAATTATTGGTAATGTATTTGATTTCTTGCTCCACAATGACCCTTCATTTCTCCATAGTATTTAATTCCTAACATTTATATGCGTTAAAATTCTACAACAAACCAAAGTTAGTATATATCGTCATCAATTGATGTACAATGGAGAAGCAAATTAATACTATCTTTGTGTTCCCCTCACATACAGTTGGTAATGCCACTAACTATATGAATACTAATTTGCTAAATTCAAAGGGTAAACCTTAAAATGAATAAGATAATGATAGTCCGTAGCGAGAAGGCTAAAAACCAACTCTATGTGAATACTTGGTAGACCACCATGCTTTTATATTTGATCATATTGCAAATTGATAACACACACAATGACTAACTTTACAAATATGCAGCCAAAAATAAAAACGACTCACCTTGTTATTAGTCACTGACACAATATTTATCTTCATTTGCCATTCGTTTTTAGTTAATGGTGCACATTTTATAATAACCTGTAGTGAACGAAATTCCCAATACACATTTTAACAAAAATTACGAATTATAGAAACATTCAAGATGATACTCAAGACAATTTAACCGAGAGAGTTGTGGCTTGTTTCGAAGCTAAAGGGAAGATGGACATTGCCAATTAATCATCTCCATTCATGCCCAAAATCAATTAACTGAGAGATTTGTGTTTTTTTTTGCATGCTTCATTCATGCCCCAAACAACAACCCGCTAATACATGCTACCTCATTACTACCCAGAACCACCACTAGTACTAACCATTAGCAACACCACCAGTAATAACCACCACCACCGGTACTGTGATACCCTAGAAAATTTCCCTTATAATGGGTAAATATTCAGCCTATCTAGCAAGGCAAAATCTTTTTAGCCACTCGGAAGTCTAAAACGATACATATTATAGAAAAATTTGGTAATGGAAAATACACAGAAAAGCATAACAACACAATTCACTTAAATAAGATGATATACACAATACATTTAAATAAAATTAATTGAATATATACAACCACTGTTAACTTTGGTACCAGGTTGAAAACTTAGAATAATTAAAAGGAAATCTCAGGAGTTAACAACTTAAAAGAAAGATGACCTGATAATATAATGGAGAAGAAATTATGCATGCATCAAGCAATTCACGAAACACCAAATTATTAGACAGAAAAAGGAGAACACGACCAAGTACAAATGAAGATGAGGCTATGAATTAGCAAACGATTAAGGCCTGGCAGTCATATAATAGAGTTTTTATCCTCCTATCACTCTCAAACTATTAAATATCACATCCACGTGTACATTTAGAGAAACAAAGATACATCTAAAAATAAAATATTAACAAACATGAGTCTGCAACGGTCCCAACCATACGAAGCAGTTGTTCCCAAAAGTGAAATGAAAAGATTACAAAATCTTATTTTTACCAAAAAATACCAGGATTCGTTCGAGGAAAAGGAAATGTAAATAAATATTAGTCAGTAGAGTCATCGATAAAGATAATCCAAAATAGAAATGCACAGGTTACAAGTCTGCATAAACATGGGAAGGTGTCGTACTTCCAAAAAATCTAGAAATTTAATCAATCTGAATTACCAGGAGAAATAAGGATGCTAGGATATTAAAGTAACAAAAATTGAAAACAAATTCAGATTAATTAAATTAAAGAGCACATTATAAACATCAAATAATCTAGTATAGTGAATCCAACATATAAAACAACACATGTTTGAAATTTTGGAAATCCATCTAAACCAATCTAGTTTTAGTTTCGGAGCGAGTGATCGGTGATACAATATGGGACACGTTGATACAGAGAAATTTCATCAACCCTATTTTAATAAGATTTTTTTTGCATAAATGATTAAAATCAGATCACAACTCAAAAATAAGAAAAACCCCTACAGATACTAACCACCCACCACAACCAGTACTAACCATTACCACCACCACCACCACCACAACCATCTATATAGTTTAACCCTACAGGTAGTGTACTCATGCTGCAGCTACCAGCTAATCAATGACATGATAATATATTTTTACGATATTGCATAAAAATATTGGAAACAATACAATCAAAATAGTTAATATGGAATCCCTTAGAATAAAATTTTACTTACAACTCATTGACAACTCAATAATCTCCTTGTACAGAGAAAGTAATGCTAAAACAAGGAGGTAGATGGCCATCTCCACATGTATCATCTTTAACCCATGCATATACCACCCTCCATCCAATAAACATAAAAAACTCTTGATGTCTACTGATGTATCTACACAACCCACACAATCATACAAGGACATGAATGACCAAGTAAACGAATAACGCAAGCTTATCCAGATGCATTTCAAGTGAACAAGAAGACAACATAACATGAATGACTAAGTAAATGAATAAAGCAAGCCATAAATACAAAGATTATTCCTCTTTCTCAACTCATAAATAAAAAAGCTCAAAATATTCAATTATACCATCTTGCATCAAAATAAGATAGTAAAACACTTTAGAGACATGAAAGAGACAAAACCATATGCTTAACTGATCATGTTTGAGATATATAACTAGATACAGATCATACAGTTTAAAGCTACGGATTGTACACTATATTGAGCCAATAACTTCAATGATTTTATTTTCATACTTCATCACTAAAGAAAGTCATATGAAGTTATCAACTTCAGCATAGGTTCATTTCAACTACATAACCACCGGTCATAGAGATAACTCATCAAACATCTAAGGTAAAAGGAAAAAAAATAACAAACACAACTTGCAAAAACAAAGTAACAAGATTAAAACTGAAATCACTTTACAAAAACTGAAATCAGACGCACAGTTATGCTTTAAATCACCATCAACATGAATCATCTAAACAAACACAAAGAACTTGCAAAATCTATAGGAAAAAACAAACAAGTAATAGGGTTAAATCTTATACTTGAATCTTCAAGGATTTGTACTTGAATTTTTTATAATTTGCACTTCAATCTTCTTCTGCGAGTTTCAAACACAAGATTAGAAATTAATTTCTAGGGTTTATAAATCAAAGTTACTTTGGATTTCTGTAAAAGGGATTTTTCATACTTGAGATTAGAGATCTTCTAGGGTTTTAACTTCTACAACTTCAATCTTCCTATGAGAGCTTCAATCTAAGAGTAAAAATCAATTTCTAGGTTTACAAAATCAAAGATTTTGATTATGTAAATAGGTTTTTTCATACCACTTTCTAGGTTTATAAAATCAAAAATTAGTTAAAGAGTTTTGATACTTTTGATGATTTTCGTAAGTAGCCGGATTTCTGTAACTGGAGCTTGATCTCTGGTTTCTCTCAATTTTCCATGTTTACAGGTTTCTCTTCTTCTCACCCGATAAAAAAAAGACTGAAAAAATGAGATTTTTTTTTCTTTTAGTCTTAAAAGAGAAAGATAAAATAATATTAAATAAATATTATTGTTTAAAAATAAAACAACTAAAGATAAATGGGGGAACCTAAAATAAATGGTGGAAAGTAAATGCAAAGCATATGAATTTAATTTCAAATGATTTAGTGTGAGATAAAGATATAGGGGGAAATTTGGGTAAGAAATTAATGTGAGATAGATTTAGAAAATTGGAAAGAAAGGGAAATTCGGGGGAAAGTTTGGGGGAAATAAAATATAAATTAAATATTTTTTTTATTAATCAGATATATATATATATATATATATATATAAGTTACTAAAAGGTCATGTAAAATTATAAATTTACAAGTATGCCATATTTTAAGATACTTATAAGTGTAGTTTAATTAATTCAGAAAAATCAAAATTAGAGCAACTCATATTTTTAATTTGAGACACTTATATGCGTGGAAGCACTAAAGACATTTATACGTGTCTCAAACAAAAAAAACAATATGTCTTATATCAGGCTTACGGTGTAGTGCAAGGAATTGTCACAAACGAAGCCAATTTTTCCAAAGGTGTTTGAAATTTCAAAACACTAGTGGGTAGACGATTAAGAATATACACCGCATTAATGATAGCTTCTTCCCAGAAATGTGGCCTCATGTTTGCTCCAATTAAACAAGCTCTAGTAATATCAAGTAATTGTCTGTTCTTCCTCTCTGCAATACCATTTTATTGTGGCGCAGTGATAGACACATTTTTATGTCTAAATTATGCTCGATTATCTATTTTGATAATGTTCGATTTTGTACTATTTATGGTTTTTTATGTCTTTGTAGGTATTTTTCAGAAATAAACATTTGCGGAAAAACCGGCTTGAAAAGTGTTAAAGCCACCTAGAAAAGTGTTAAAGGCACCCAACTCTTGGATTGGGGGCACCCCCTTTTGTATTTCAAACACCCGAGAATGGCGGGAATGGTTCTTCACGTAAAAATATTCCTGGATTGGTTGGAAACCGAGATTTAGGGGATTAAAACGTGTTCATGGTATCTCAAAATGATTAAACACTCGAAAGATACCATAACACGTCAATGTTGTCGCAAAAAAATGGTTGACAGTCAAGTTTTTCATCGGTGAATCCCTTTTCTCCCTGGATTCGGTAAAAGAAGATTTGGAGTTGGAGTTGTTTTTGAATCCTTATCGGTTCACAAGGGTTTCTAGGGTTTACTAATACTATATATAGCAAAGAGAAGCAAAGAAAAATCAAGTTGGAGCCACCGGAAAAAAAATCAGGAGAAAAAAAAACTTACGCTGCTGGGAAGAAGAAGAAGAGTAACAGACTACACCTTTGAACCGTCATTTTCTTTGTCGTTGTTTCAGTCGTATCTTCAGCTGCTAAGGCAGTCTTATTTCTAGTGCGGTATCGGTCCGTTCTTCTTTCCTGTTTCCTTCTATTTCTTCTATAAAAATGAGATCACTTCACTGTAACGTTTATATACGTCTCAAAACTTCTGTGTTACTCCTTTTTCACCATTGTAAGCACCTTTTGAGCAATGAAAGTCTATTTTGAGCGTGTTTCCATTATAATGAGCTAATTACCATATCTGGGGCGGCGGAAGAAGTCGTTCATCCAATAATTGTGGTAACTTCTATTTTAATTATATTTATTCTACAATTCTTTTATTATTAATTGCTTGAATTAAAATTGAAAATAATGGTTTTTCTCAAATAATTGTGTTTTCTTCTGATGGGTCATACTTGGTTTTTAAACTCTTGATGTCTCATGCTCTTGATTAACAATTATTCTTTTCAAAAACCTATCTTTGGCATATTTAGATTAAATTGAATATAAGAATTGTTAGATGTTATCACTGAAGTATTGGTTAATGGTGGAATCTTAAGCCCTAGTTTTTCTTTATCCATTTTAAAATCAAATTGTTTTAGTTCTCTTTATTTTCTGTTATTAAAAATTAGGTCTAGAAATTAAATCTTCACAAGTCCGAGAATCGAACCTACAAGCGATTCATCCCCCGTCTGGTACAGGAGGTAAGACTCGTTCAACCCACGAATCCCCTGAAAGTGGGTTTACTGTATTCCTTCGTATGCATATATGTTGAGGAACTGAAAACGGATTTAATTTTCTAGTAAAGGGCAAGAACTGGCCATATAAGATAAGGACTCGGATTTCATCACCGTTTCCTTCTTGCCCACTTTAGGAACACGTTACCAAACGCGAACCTAAACCTTAAAATTTTGACTATAAAGAGACCGATAGGGTAACGAGCTTATAGGAAACTCGTCCAAAAGGACTGTATTGGTTACTTTTTTAGCCGAACTCGAAGTTCAAGTGGATTATTTTAAGTTGATTAGAGCCGCCTTGTAACCTAGGGAAAAGTGCCAAAGAGACAGGGTTATCAAAGATCCTTAGAATTCCCTTCCAATTAGGATTTACTTTTTTAGTTTTTTTTTTAGTGTATGCCAAGACCGCTTGAAGTCATCACTGAGCGGGCTTGGAAAAGAGACAATCTAGGTCGTTTGATTAGTGAGAAACCTAGTAGTTCTGTCCCTGGAAACGAGGACCTCGGAGACTCTTCTTTTGAGGGCCCTGTTTTTTAAAATTTCAATTTTGAGAACTTGACATTGTGTGAAGAAGTTACTTCTAATCCTTTGATAGCGCCAGCGATGGCAACTTTAAAAGCTTTGTTGAACCAGACTAGGAATTCTCGTCCATCATGTATCAAGTTAGATGATACTGAAGCAAACTATGAATTGAAACCTGGGACCATACAAATGCTCCCAATATTCTTAGGGAAAGAAAATGAAAACCCCTATTTCCATGTTAGGGATTTTGAGGAAATATGTAGTACCATCAGGATTAAAGACCTAGATGATGAAGCGTTAAAACTTAGACTATGTCCTTTTTCACTAAGAGATAAAGCCAAGTCTTGGCTATATAGTTTGACTTCTGAGTCAATTGAGACCTATGAACAACTCACGTCTGCCTTTTTCCAGAAGTTTTTCCCTAGGCACAAAACATCATCTATTAGACAGCAGATTTGCACATTTGCTCAATGAGAGGGAGAATCTTTATATAGGTATTTGGAAAGGTTCAATGACTTACTATCACAATGTCCTCATCATGGTTTATAAAAATTAAGGCTAGTTCAGATCCTCTACGAGGTTTTAGATTATTCGACAACAACAATGGTTGAGTCTTTATGCACATGTGGGTTTGAAAATAAAACTGTCGGTGGCACGATGACATTTTTGAATGAAATCGCCGAGAAAACCCAACTGTGGGAAAATAGTAAGGAGCCCCAGAGAACAATTCTTCTAAGTAGTGGGAATGTTAATAGGGTAGAAAGATCTTTTGAATCGGATGCCAAAATAACGGTTATATCGAAAAGGTTAGAAAGTTTAGAACTGAGTCAATCTAGTAGTATTGAGCCCAAACCATTTTGGGAAGGGCAAGCTGTTGAAGAGCAATCCCTTGCTCTTTATAATAACACTAGGTTTGATAATCATCAGAAGTTCGACCCTTATTCAGAAACCTATAACCCTGGTTGGAGAAACCATCCTAACCTTTCTTGGTCTAAGGTCCATAGTCAAGGTCAGTGTAGTAATTCTAAGGTTCCCCCAGGTTTTGGTTATGCTAAGAATCCTTCTGGACCAGCACAATTTCAGAGTCCGATAGATAATACAATAATGAGTTTAGATGAGTCTGTTGCCTCATTGACTCAAAATACTAAAGATTTCCAGCAGTTTGTCAACCAGAGTTTACGAGAAAATCAAAAGATTATTCAGGCTAATAGTCAGGCTATTTCTAATTTAGAAACCCAGGTTGGTCAAATCGCTGAGTCTTTGAGAAAAAAAGAAAAAGGTAGGTTTCCTAGTCAACCCCAACCCAATCCTAGAGGAGTTCATGAAATATCTTCCCGTGAGAAATCTCCGAGTCATGTGAATGCAATTAGAACTCTTAGGAACGGTAAAGTCGTAGACGACAAGGTAATTATGCCTGAAAGTTAACATACTCTAGTTCAACCCTTTGATCCAGTAGCTTAAGAGATTGATGAAGTCTCTAAAGAGCCTGAGGTAGCCCCTCATAAGCCGGATTTTGTGCCCAGATCCCCGTTCCCACAACTGTTAGCACCAACTAAGAAGGAATCCAACTTTAATGACATAATGGAGATTTTTAAGCAAGTTACGATAAACCTTCCATTATTATACGCAATTAGGCAGTTTCCTACTTATCCCAAGTTCCTTAAGGACATGTGTACGCGAAAGCGAAAGCTTAGTGTACAAAAGAAAGCCTTTTTAGCTAGTCATGTGAGTTCAATTATTCAGAACAATGTAACCCCTAAGTACAAAGACCCAGGGTCCCCGACAATTTCTTGCACAATAGGTAAATATCGTGTCGAGAAAGCTTTACTTGACTTAGGAGCTAGTGTGAACTTACTTCCGTACCATGTGTACCTGCATTTAGGACTTGGTGATTTGAAACCTACTCAGATGACATTGCAGTTAGCTGATAGGTCTGTGAAAGTTCCTCGTGGTGTCATAGAGGATGTTCTTATTGAGGTCGATAGGTTTATTTATCCAGTAGATTTTGTTGTCCTTAATACCCAACCTGTCCCTGACCCAGAGAATCAGATACCGGTGATATTAGGTCGCCCATTTTTAGCGACTGCGATCATTAACTATCGAAATGGTATTATGAACTTATATTTTGGTAATATGACTATTGAGCTGAATATTTTCAACATTAGTAAGCAACCACCTGAGCTAGATGACACGTACACTGAAGAGGTGAACATGATAGGAACACTAGTTCAGGAGACATTACCAAACACTTTGTTAGAAGATCCATTCGAGAAATGCCTAGCCCACTTTGGGTTTGATTTTGATGATGATAGTGTACTCAATGAGGTGAATGCTTTGTTAGACTCAGCCCCTTTGTTAGACAGTAGTAATGGATGGAAACCTAAGTTTGAACAACTACCAGTTTCTAAGTCTACCCTAATTCCTTCTTTAGAAGAGCCTCCTAAGTTGGACCTTAAATAACTACCAGATATCTGAAATATGTGTATTTAGGCCCATATGATACTTTTCCTGTGATTTTAGCATCCGACTTGGGTAGTAACCAGGAAAGTAGTCTAGTGACCGTGATTCAAGATAATAAAGAAGCTTTAGGGTGGACCATAACAGACATTGGAATAAATCCTACTGTTTGTATGCATCAGATTCATTTAGAGGATGATACAAAACCGTCTAGGGAGATGCAACGTCGACTTAAGCCTAATATGAAAGAAGCAGTTCGAACTGAAATACTTAAGTTGTTAGATGCGGGTATTATTTACCCAATTTCAGACAGTAAGTGGGTCAGCCCCGTTCAGGTTGTCCCCAAGAAATCAGGTATCACTGTAGTTCAGAATGATAACAACGAATTAATCCCAACCCGAGTGACTACGGGGTGGCGTGTTTGTATTGACTACAGAAAATTGAACAAGGTCACAAGGAAGGATCACTTTCCCCTTCCTTTCATCGACCAAATGCTAGAGAGATTAGCTGGGCATAGCCACTATTGATTGCTAGATGGTTTTTCTGGGTATAATCAGATTGTTATTGCCCCAGAAGACCAAGAGAATACTACTTTTAACTGTCCCTTTGGTACCTTTGCGTATAGTCGCATGCCTTTCGGGTTGTGTAATGCACCCGCTATTTTCAACGTTGTATGATGAGCATATTTTCTGACATGGTAGAACGGTTTTTAGAGGTCTTTATGGATGATTTTTTGGTATTTGGGTCATCTTTTGATGAATGCTTGTATCATTTGACATTAGTGTTGACTAGGTGTAAGGAGAGAAATTTAGTGCTTAATAGGGAAAAATGCCATTTCATGGTTCGATCAGGAATTGTTTTAGGGAATATCGTATCTTCTAAGGGTATAGAGGTACGCAAAGACAAAGTTGACCTTATTAAGACTTTACAGGTTCCCAAAACTGTACGAGATGTTCGATCATTCTTAGGGCATGCAGGCTTTTATCGTCGATTCATTAAGGATTTTAGCTTGATTTCTATACCTCTTTGCAATTTACTTGCAAAAGATGTTAAGTTTTCCTTTGATGATGCTTGTTTAGAGGCTTTCGAGAAGCTTAAGACTTTACTCACTACCTCCCCCATAGTTCAGGCTCCTAAATATAACCTACACTTCGAGATAATGTGATGCTTCAGATTATGCTATTGGTGTTGTATTAGGTCAGCGAGAAAACAAATTACTTTATGTGATTTACTATGCTAGCAAAACTTTGAATGATGCCCAACTGAACTACACCACCAAAGAGAAGGAACTATTAGCCTTTTTTTTTTGGCTTAGACAAGTTTAGATCCTATCTCTTAGGTTCTATGGTTGACTTTACTGATCATGCTGCTTTGAAGTACCTTATGTCTAAGAAGGATACTAAACCTAGATTGGTTAGATGGATCCTTTTGATACAAGAATTTTCTCTAGAAATTAGAGACAAAAAGGGTGCAGAAAATGTAGTAGCAGACCACTTGTCTAGACTCGTTGTGGAGTCCCCTGATGATTCTTCTCCTGTGAAAGATAGTTTTCCTGATGAACAACTATTCCTTGTTTCCCAATCACCTTGGTTCGCAAATATAGTGAAATGGTCGAATGCCTCAACACTGGGTAAACAAGATCGTTCTAGGTTTTTAGCCGAGGTGAAGCATTTCTTTTCGGACGATCCTTATTTGTTTAAGTATTGTCCAGACCAGATTATTAGGAGATGTATACCTGAGAGTGACCAGTCCAGTATTATTTCCTTTTGTCATGATAATGCTTGTGGAGGTCATTTTAGTGCTAAGAAGACTGTTGCTAAGATATTGCAGTGTGGATTCTATTGGCCGTCATTGTTTAAAGAATACCACAATTATTGTGCTACTTGTGAGCGATGTCAGAAGTTAAGAACCATTTCCCGTAGAAATATGATGCCTTTGAACTCGATTTTAGTTATTGAGGTCTTTGATGTGTGGGGCATTGATTTTATGGGTCCATTTCCTAATTCCTTTGGTTATTTTTACATACTTGTCGCTGTAGACTACGTATCTAAATGGTTAGAGGCGGTTTCGTATAAAACAAACGACCACAAGGTTGTGTTCCAGTTTTTGAATGATAACATATTTACACGTTTTGGTACACCACGAGCTATAATTAGTTATGGAGGAGCTTTTAATGAAAAATATGGTATTACCCATAAAGTAGCTACCTCATATCACCCACAGACTAGTGGTCAAGTAGAGATTTCCAACAGGGAGATAAAACGTATTCTAGAGAAAATAGTTAATCCTAATAGGAAAGACTGGTCGTTGAGGCTTACCGATGCCTTATTGGCTTACCGCATCGCGTTTAAGACCCCCATTGGAATGTCACCATATCGTATAGTTTTTGGAAAGGCATGTCACCTGCCCGTCGAGTTATAACATAGAGCATATTGGGCTGTAAAGCAGTTAAATTTTTCGCTTGACAAAGCAGGAGCTCACAGGAGGCTCCATATCAGTGAGTTGGAAGAGATTCAAAGAGATTCATATGATAGTGCTAGGGAGTATAAGAACAAAATAAAACTTGTGCATGATAGAAATATTTTAAGAAAGTCATTTTCCCCAGGTCAAAAAGTTCTTCTGTATGATACTCGTTTGCATTTTTTCCCCAGGAAGTTACGATCTCGTGGACCGGTTCGTTCGTTGTCCGCCCTGTTTTTCCTCATGGTGCTATTGAGATTGAGACTCAAGATGGCAGAAATCCTTTCAAGGTTAACGGTCAGAGATTGAAACCATTTTTAGATCCTTTCCCTACAGGTGTTGTTGAGGAGGTCCCTCTGGAGGACCCTGTTTACCTTGATTGACCATCAAGGTTGTTTCTGTACATTAGTAGATTTTTGTAGGTTTTTCATTTTTTTTAGTTTATTCTCCATAGAAAGATTGCTACGCTTCACTCAGGTACTATCTTTCTGACTTACCTCGTTATTCCTCTTTTTACTTATCTATTGGTACTGCAATTTATTTTGAAACATTGAGGACGTTGTTTGATTTAAGTTTTGGGGTAAGGGAGAAACTTTTTAGTGAAATAATAAAGATCTAGAATTTAGAAGCTTGTGAACACTTCAGGGTGACACTAACCATTCTAGGTAGATGGAAACTTAGCTCTTTTTCTATATGAATTGGTGTGCCCAGTTAAATGGTCTATTCATAAAAGGACAAAGTTCAGGTGTTAGAAATAGCATGATATTCGTCACCACATCTCGGAGTCTATCTCGACCATATCACTTTTTGTTTTTACTTTTGCAATTTTGTATTTCTCTAAGTGATTTGGTGGGGCCCAGTATCAAACTGTTATCGCCGTCAGGATGAAATAGAGTGTTTTGAGATCAAGCCCCATTATTGCATTTTTAAAAAATAAAATAAAAATAAAATAAGAAAAAAATAAGAAAAATAAGTAGAATATTGACACTTTGATAGCAATATGTGTGTGTTCTCCCTGTCTCCGTCGCCTAAGCAAGCGTGGAACGTAGGATCCATGGGAAGTATCATGTAAGATGCTGAGAAGAACCATGCGCTTGGATTCAATGTGATCCAATCATGTTGTCAATACATTTATTGTTTTATTTTCAATAAGTCGATCGCTGGAACCCGTGTATATACCAGTTGAATCGATATTAGTATTAGCTTTAAGACCAATGGGTGCTTATCTCAATTCATTAGGTTTCATCTTGGCATTGACCTTCAGACAGATATGGAAAACACCGTTCACCTTAGTCAACACGTGCAACCTTCATATTTTCCATGTCCATCTTCAAAATCTTTTCATGTGATTGAACTGTTATAGATTCTGAGTCTTGTGGTTGGACGATTATCTGAGTAGAGCTTTGTTGTCTTATATATGAATTTTAGTATGCTTGAGTAAACACTCGTGTACAACAATTGGACTCATATAGGGTAATGATTCCCATAGACGAAGAATTGAGTAAGCCAACTAAATAGCTTGTTTAGTGTCTATCCTCAATCGTTCACGAGTAGCTAAAATTTGGAGTAAAGGTTTTGTGGGTATACCTCTTGTAAACCCTCACGAGAGAAAACTCGTCCACTAGGGACACCGAGAGGTTTAACGGATTATTACATATGCTAAATGTAGTCGCAATTCCTGCGAAAGTGAGTTAAAATTTTATTTTCTAGATTAAATTTGCTCGAGGACTAGCAAATAGTAAGTTTGGGGGTATTTGATAGACATATTTTTGTGACTAAATTGTGCTCGATTATCTATTTTGATAGTGTTCGATTTTGTACTATTTATGGTTTTTTATGTCTTTGTAGGTATTTTTGAGAAATTAACATTTGCGGAAAAATTGGCTCGAAAAGTGTTAAAGGCACCCGGAAAAAGTTTTAAAGGCATCCAGCTCTTGGATTATGGGCACCCCCTTTTCTATTTCAAACACCCGATGGCGTGAATGGTTCTTCACGTAAAAAATTCCTGGATTGGTTGGAAACCGAGATTTAGGGGATTAAAACGTGTTCATGGTATCTCAAAATGATTAAACACTCGAAAGATACCCTAACACGTCAATGCTGCCGCAAAAAAAAAGGTTGAACGTCAAGTTTTTCACCGGTGAATCCCTTTTCTCACTGGATTCGGTAAAAGAAGATTTGGAGTTCGAGTTGGAGTTGTTTTTGAATCCTTATCGGTTCACAAGGGTTTCTAGGGTTTACTAATACTATATATAGCAAAGAAAAACAAAGAAAAATCAAGTTGGAACCACCAGAAAAAAAAATCAGGAGAAAAAAAACTTACGTTGCTGGGAAGAAGAAGAAGAGTAACAGACTACACCTCTGAACCGTCATTTTCTATCGCTGTTTCAGTCGTATCTTCAACTGCTAAGGGAGCCTTATTTGTACTGCGATATCGGTCCTTTCTTCTTTCATGTTTCCTTTTATTTCTTCTGTAACACTGAGATACTTCACTGTAACGTTTATATACGTCTCAAAACTTCTGTGTTACTCCTTTTTCACCATTGTAAGCACCTTTTGAGCAATGAAAGTCTATTTTGAGTGTGTTTCCATTATAATGAGCTAATCACCATAGCTGGGGCGACGGAGGAAGCCGTTCATCCAATAATTGTGGTAACTTCTATTTTAATTATATTTATTCTACAATTCTTTTATTATTAATTGCTTGAATTAAAATTGAAATAAATGGTTTTTCTCAAATAATTGTGTTTTCTTCTGATGGGTCATACTTGGTTTTTAAACTCTTGATGTCTCATGCTCTTGATTAAAAATTATTCTTTTAAAAACCTATCTTTGGCATATTTAGATTAAATTGAATATAAGAACTGTTAGATGTTATCACTGAATATTGGTTAATGGTGGAATCTTAAGCCCTAGTTTTTCTTTATCCATTTTAAAATCAAATTGTTTTAATTCTCTTTATTTTTTGTTATTAAAAATTAGGTCTAGAAATTAAATCTTCACAAGTCCGAGAATCAAACCTATTTTACCACTACGTAGAATGACAAGTAGTCTTATGAATTAAACCATGCTCCTGGAAATAACACTGTAAGGTTTCATTGATATATTCTCCACCATTATCAGAATGAAGGACCTTTAGAGTGGTGGAAAATTGTGTTTGAATCATTACACGAAAATATTTGAAAATACCAGCTACATCACTTTTATTTCTCATCAAATAAAGCCAGGTACGAGTGGAATCATCAACAAAAAGAACAAACCAACGAAATCCTGAAATACTCGTAATACGACAAGGGCCCCAAACATCAGAATGAACTAAATCAAATGGAACTAATTTTCTGTTAAAACTATCAGTATAAGTAGTACGATGACTCTTTGCTAAGATGCACGTTTCACAATTGAAACCAGAAGGTTCGCAGGTTGAAAAAAGAATTGGAAATAAATGTTGGAAATAACCAAAAGAAACGTGACCCAAACGGTGATGCCAAATTTTACCTGATCTTCATATGCATGGGATTGAGTAGAGTGATTGAGATCAAGCCCCATTTTTGTATTTTATTTAGACTATTTTTTTTTTTGGAAAAATGGAAAAAAATGAAAGAAAAAAAAAGTGAATAATTATTTTATTTTCACTAAATCGACCGCTGGGGCCCTTGTATATACCAGCTGAGTCGATATTAGTATAAGGATTAAGACCATTGGGAGCGTATCTCAATCCATCAGGATTCATCCTGGCGAAGACCTTCAGACAGATATGGAACACCGTTCACCTTATTCAACATGTGTAAACTTCTTCATCTCCTTATCCATCTTCTAAATTTATTCATGTGATTGAACTTTGATAGATTCCGAGTATTGTGGTCCATTGTACGACTTTCTTAGTAGTGTTTTGTTTTCTTATATATGAATTTTAGTACGCTGAGTACAAACTCATGTACCAATTGGATTCAAAACAAGGTAATTCCTCCCGTAGCCAAAGAATTTTGTAGCCAACTAAGTAGCATGTTTAGTGTCTACCCTCAATCTTTCACAAGTAGCTAAAATTTGGATAAAAGGTTTTGTGGGTATGTCTCTTATAAACCCTCACGAGACAAAACTCGTTCACTATGGCCACTTAGGGGTTTAAAGGCTTATTACATATGCTAAATCTAGTCCCGATTCCTGCGAAAGTGATTTAGGATTTTATTTTATTTTCTAGATTAGATTTGCTCGAGAACTAGCAAATAATAAGTCTGGGGGGTATTTGATAGACACAATTTTGTGTCTGATTTGATCTCATTTATAGTGTTAGTTCCCAATTTTTGTACTAATATTATTCTTTGGTAGGCATCTTTGTGAGCTAACAATTGTGGAGGATGGACTTAAAAAAGTGTTTAAATTACCCAGAAAAATATACTATAAAGGCACCCTCATTTTGGTTAAGGGAACACTTCATAATTGATAAAGGCACCCATACCATGGATAAGGGAACCTTCTTATTTGAATTCAAAAGATGCTTCTTGGCGGGAACTTAATTCTCTCATCTGACTGAATTTGTTCAAGTGATATTTTGGGGAAGTTTCAAATATAATCTTGTACATGCAATCAAGACCAAATCAGAAGCAATTGTTCTCGGTAATATATCGTGAGATATTTTCTCATGTTGAAAAATTGGACCAAATATTCGAGAGTTAGGAAAGAAATATTGTTGGATGTGGGAAGAATACTCTCGGCTTTGATTGTGTCTCAACAAAGAATGGAAACAACATAGGATTGGAAGATAATCTAATATCCCAGGAAACAAAATCGAGACTCGTGATCAAGTCTTTATCACCGGTAGATGATTCTCATTAAAGAAAATATTTTCGAGATTAAAAGAGAAGATTTGACGAGATTTGGGAGGATTTGAGAAGGATTCAATGTTTTAGTATAAATAGGGGTTGATCAGAGGGTATAGGGGGGTACAGAGAGCATCACAGAGACAAGAGAAAAAAAAATCAAGGTTGAGTTCTTAAGTTGTAGATGAGAGGAAGAAGAAGAAGTTTCTGAAACAGTTTCAAACTGTTGTTAAAAGACGTCACCAATTCTTTCAAAATCAATGCTTTTCGCAACAGTCTCTTGAATAATACCTGTGACAGTTCTTGGGTTAAGGCCAACAGAAAGGGTCGTTTATTCATAAAAAGAATTTCATTAACTTTGCGACACTATTGGCTAGTTCTTTATTGTAATTTATATTAAAATTATCAATAAAATGGTTTTATCCTAATCTTCTTGTGTTCTTTTTTTTTATGAGTAGCTAAGTATTTTGTTTAATCCCTATCTTCTTATGTTCTTTTTGCTATGAGTAGCAAAGTATTTTCTCTAGGGTGTAGGAGGAAGCTATTTTTGATGTGTAACTATTAGTTTTTGATTTCTTTGATATATTACTCTATTATTATGCTTTTCAACAATCAATAATTTTCTCTTCTATAAAAGCTTCAAAATAATTGTTCGGAATAGTCTCTAGGTTATTGATATTTTATAAGCGAAGGAGAATTAGATTTTTGGCATAACAACGAAAGTTGTAGTATCAAGTTTTAAAATGATAAATCTTCCAAAACATGAGATTGAGTTCGAAAATTATTTTGAGTATTTGGGAGTAATAGTTGGAGTAGTGGTTAATTAATTTTATAAACATCAAAAATAGTAGCATCTGAAACCCTGGAATTTTCTCATAATTGTTAATCAACCAATTTGCTTAGTTTTTTTTTTTTTTGAATTTAATTCGTAAAATCAACAACAAAAATTATTATCTTAGCACATAATTAGGGTATTAAGTAGAAATATTATAATCAATCTCCGTGGACAAACCCGTACTTGCCGCTTCTACTTTGTAGTTGTCGTGCGATTGCGGCTATATGTTTTTGACATATCAATTATCTTCTCGTTGCTGAGATCCTGAAGAAGATATAAATTTGAATAAATTAATACTACGCAATTTAATTGTACAGTCACTTGTGATACGGATAAAAGATTGTTAGAAAGGGAAGGAATCAACAAAGTATGTTCTAAGGTTAAGGAAGAATTCAAATCAACTCTCCCAGCTCCAGTAACCGGATATGGAACGCCATTGGCATTATACATCGTTGAACAATCAGGTTGGCACACATCTTTCAAAATAGATGCTCAAATGTCATATGATTAGTGGCACAAGAATCAAGAATCCAACCGTGATCTTTATTTGAGTTAGCAGCTATTAAAGCTAGTCCAATATTACCTGACTCTTGGGGAATGAGATGATCTAAAACCGAAGGAAATTCATCAACTATTGGAGTAGCTGTTGTTATTGACAAAGTCATCTCAGTAGAATAAATAACTACTTTGCATTTTCCTTTTTCCGTTTTTTATCGAGTATTACACCACTCGGGATAACCATTCTTATTAAAGCAATTTCAGACATTGTGCTTACCATTTCCACAATAAGTACATCTTCCACCAATGTGCGTTGATGGAGGTTGTTGTAACAAGGAAATATTCCCAAATTTGTTTACAGTCATTGATATTTGAGGGGAAACAACTTGATTCATCATAGTACTACGACGTTGTTCTTCACGACTCATAATATAAAAAGTTATTTCGGGTCCAGGTTGTGGAGTACTACGAAGTATTTCTCCTCTGACAAAATCATAAGAATCATAAATTGAGAAAGAAATAAATAAACTCGTTCTTCATCAATCTCTGCTTTTTGAATTTTAATTACATTTTCCTGGGTAAAATTAAGTGGTCTACGATAATCAATCCCTTGCCAAATAATCGTAAGATCAGAAAAAAAAGGTATCCACAGGTCGACCTGCTTGTTTGTTGTCATACCCTTTCAAGATAAATCGTAAATTGATTTATGGGCCCCTTCATAATATCTATGTTTCACTGCGTCCCAAACATCTTTTGCAGTAGGTAAACGAATAAATACATTCATTAATTCCGGCTCCATAGCACCAACAAGCCAACCTTCTACAAGTGAATCTTTCATAAACCATTCATAATATGTAGGTTTTCCTTCAATGGGTTGTTTGGTAGAACAAGTTAAATATCCATTTTTGCCTCTACTTGAGACAAACATAGACACAATTTGAGACCAAAGAGTAAACTGTTGTCATTCAATTTTACACCATAGGGGATCGAAGTTGGCTCATGATAAGATACCATCTTCATCACAGAAGTAATAATAGCTCCATATTCATCACCAGTAGCCATAATGAAATAAATGTCGAATAGTAAAATAGTAAAGGTAAAGAAATCAAGATAGTTCTGACTTCTAAGATCAAGTAGTAATTAATTTTACATCACGTCCTTAGTAAATCAAGGACACTAATTTCAATCGTAAAACAAGAAATATCATAATAAATCACTGATATAAGATAAGATACTGAAGATGAAATAATTTCAGTTAAGAAGAGCTTATTTGTCGTCGTAGTAGAAACAAATAAATGAACCTTAAGATAGCAACAAAATAATGATCGTTTGAAATAAAAAAGCACTCACTCTATAAAGAAGTACTCAGCTTCACCATGGAAGCTCTGATACCAACTTAAACTTAAGGTTCAAAGTTAATTCAATATTTCATTCTTCTCACCTATACAGTGTAAATATATACATTACAGATGAAAGGAAAACAAATCTTCTACACAATAACATGTTGTTATGACTTAACGTGTTGTCAGAAGAAAGACAAGATAACACTTCTCACAAGTTGTCAGGAAGATAATAAAAGGAAGGAAGAAGAATAAAAGAGGAAGAAGAAAGTTATCAGGAAGAAAGAGGAAAAGAAAAAGACATGACAAACACTATCCACACTTCTGAAAAACACTATTTACATTTTAATTATTTAACATTCCATGACAAATTTTTTTGGGGGATCGATTAAAAAACTCCACAAAGAGTCAAAGACAGACTATCAGTTAAAATAAGTTATATTTTTTTTTTTAGACAAAGAGAAATTTGATTGATAGAAATATGGGTTGCATGTCTCAAGTGGTCCAGCAGTTGCATACTGATGCTTTTTTGACAATAAATCTTTTTTTTTTTGGTACATAACTGCAAGACCAGGAATTAAAATCTCTAAAGACTAGTCTAATGTCTTCTACAAAATTATGAAGTCTCCAATCAAAATAATTTTTTTACATATAGTACTCCCTTCGTCCAAGTTATATAGACGGACAACATATTTCTGTTTGTCCAACTAGATAGGCGGAGTTCATATTTCAAGACTATTTTTGACATATATACCCTTGTTAATGTTGCATTAATATCACAATAATTAACTTGATGTTTCTAGCATTGGAAATACAACAAGGGGTAAAATAAGAAACGAGATAAATTTTTATAAAACCTGAATTCTTTTTTAATTTAAGATATTTGGATTTTTCACCTATATAACTTGGACGGTAATATATAGTGGTAAGTATAAGTTGGTTCCTCCACAAGATATAGGTGATTTCAGTTTTGACCTTTTAGGCAAGCGCCCTTAATTATGCCATCACTCCTTCCCTCTCTTTGGGTTTAGTTATTGAAATCAATCTTCGTTGTGCAATACTTCGTGTTATTCCTTTCTCTGGTCTCATCGTTACTCATTCTCTCTTTCACTCATTCCTAATTTAGAACATGAGTGGTGAGGATTCGAGCCTGCCCCATGGTTTGGGTTAGAGCTTTCCCTTAAAAGAAATATGAGAGCACCAAGAGAAGCTGCAACGTGCTTGTGCTCGACCACAACGACGGAGTAATCCCTCTACTAGTTTGGTTAGGGTTAAGTTTTGACAAATCAATGGTCGGAAAGTATAAGCAAAAGAGAGCCAATCATATGGGAGGTAATAACGAACACAAGTTAGAACCCCCAAATCCCCTCACAACTCGAGAAATATGGCATGCACACTCCATATCCAACCAGCACAAAATATAATGAGCTAAAATTCCATCCAAACCAATCAAAAGTAATGGTCTAATGACCAAGCCAGAAACAGGCTTTTGGTCACTGTTGAATATTTGTACAGCTGCTAATGTGCCGAGTTAATTTTACAAGAATTTTAATTTAGTTGATTTTGAAAACCCTCGAAGAATAATTCTCAACAAAAGCTACTGAATTGAAAAAAGCACATCACAAACGGTATATTTTTTTATTCCGTGAAAACTTTTCTGGATTTTTATTTTAGACGAAGATTCTTATAAAGGCTATCAGTCGATTAGATAATACTAACACGAATATAAATAAATTCTCAAAAAATTAAAATACGGATACATTATGATTTTCTATTAAAATATAATTAACAAGAGATTTTTCATCAATATTGTTGACAGTAATCAATTTATATAAAAATAAACATATATACTAATGAAATATACATATATAAAAAATTCAGACATTACCAATATATATTTATATTAAAAAAGCGGATAATATATAACATTGATGTGTCTGACACGAAAAATGCATATCCAAATACCGGACCCAGACATATGACCATCTTAGAAGTATCCGTCCTACATAATCGGTCAGCCTCAAAAATTGGCATAAGCCGAATCGGAGGGAGGTATGGAGCATAAAATCTCTTCTTCCAAAAACTACTTTGGTTGCGCCACATGATCAGTAATACGCAGGATAGTAGTTTTTAAAGTTTTTAACATCGGATTCGATATCTCGACCTGTTGCTTCCTAACCATTGTACTGGTTATACGTTGATGTCAAATGCTACATATATATTAAATATATATTCACTTAAATCATAATTTATACATTTTTTTAGTTTACATATGGTGAATTTTTAATACTAAACTCAAATTAGAAAAACAAATTATACATATGCATTGGGGCCGCAAACAGGTGGCCGGTTCGGTTTTGAACCAAAACTAACTACCAACCCGTCTATAGGCAGTTTTTGAAAATTAAAACCATATACCAACCCGTCCATAGACGGGTCGGTTTGAAACCGACACGAGTCGGGTTCGTACGTGTTCGGGTTTTTTACGGGTTAAACAGTATTGACTGTCACAATTTTTTTTTCCCTGGCTTCCTGATAGTTAAAACTTAAAATCCTGGATTCCTGGTAGATCATTCAAGGCTGTTTAACCTATTTTAGTACAGATGAAATGAAATAAACATCATGATTCATGAAATACATTCTACCACATACAGATTGTAATCCAAAATAAACACAAAAGTGACAAAATAAACATCATGATTCCATGATACAAGTGAAACAAAACAACTGTACAGACACCGGTTCTTCAGTTTTATTTTCATCATCAATCGTTGTTACAATCACTGATTTCTTTTATTCAAGTACTATTAAGCTTTTGTAACTCACAGATTAACTCAATATCTCGGCTTTACAAGCATTACTCAGTACTAATAACTAATAGTCAAATAACCCTATAATTCAATTGAAATCAGATGAACCCATGAACCCTAATTTTCAAATCAGTGAAATAAGATGAACCCCCAAAATATGACATACGGATACTTTGTTTGTCTGTTGTAACTTTTATGTTGGTTGTCGATGGTGACTGGTGAGGATTAAAGAAGAAGAATAAGGTTGTTGGTGATGGCAAAATCAAATCTTAACTTTGAATCACCTGAATCCTGATAGAGGCAGTGAGAGGCTGAGAGCGGCGTGAAGAATAGAAGATGAAGAAGAACATAAGAGAATAGAAAGTTTAGGTTTAGTTTAGTTAAGGTATCTTTGTTTAGATGGAGGACTAGGATGAAAAAAATAATATCAATCAATGGCCAAGAAAATTCGGTTTATACGGGCGGGTTCGGTCGGTTCTTATACTAAACCCGTAAACCGAACCATCATGAACGGGTATTTGATTTTGAAAACCGTATACCAACCCGCTAAGGGCGGGTTCGGTTTAAAAACCCGCAGTTATATCGGGTTCGAGTGGGTTCGGTCTTTCGGTGCGGTTCCTGTGCAGCCCTAATATGCATATGTCGTTCCGAATTACTTCAGAATACCGAATTTGATTTTTACGAATCCATATAATACTCGTACATTTACCGTTCCATATATTTATCGCATTCCGAATTACTAACTAGGGTCCACATCTCATAGAGATATCTACCTATTCCTAGTTTGTTTCAGTTACATGCTATAAATACATGAACGATGGACCATTGAAATTTGACTGTACATGTTGGTACTTATGTAAAATATTTGAGCCCCTTTCATGTTTTCTCCTCTACAGTCGATGGAAAGCTCGTCTTCTCCTGAACTCACAAAGTTCCCCATTGCCAAAGATTTTAATCAGAACCACTCCAGAGAGAATTCCAAACTTTGGACGAGATATATAACTATGCTTGCTCTTCCTCTTCTTCGTTTGAAGCATTAGAACCGTCCAAGGAAATTATAAAAACCCCTTTTTTATCCTAGCCATTTTGAGGGCGACCAAAAATTAATTTGGGGAGACTTTTTTAAACCCATCCCATAGATATGGCTATGAGATAACCTAGTGGTATATAAAAATATTTAAATACCCTTTCACTAACTTGGGACAACTTTCATAATCGGTAGTTTAAAAAAAAAATTAAACTACCGATTATGCATGTTCAGCATGATGGAATTTTGAAATTTTTTGCGATTTCCAACTTGGGGCAACTTTCATAATCGGTAGTTTAAAAAAAAATTAAACTACC
>JAJJMC010023031.1:232385-295645 GCA_023531435.1 Papaver californicum
AACTTTCATAATCGGTAGTTTAAAAAAAAATTAAACTACCGATTATGAGTGCTCAGCATGTTGGAATTTTGAAAAAATTTGTGGTTTCCAATTTGGGGCAACTTTCATAATCAGTATTTTAAAAAAAAATTAAACTACCGATTATGAGTGTTCAGGAATTTTGAAAAAATTGCGATTTCCAATTTGGGGCAACTTTCATAATCGATAGTTTTAAAAAAAAAATTAAACTACCGATTATGAGTGTTCAGCATGTTGGAATTTTGAAAAAATTTGCGATTTCCAATTTGGGGCAAATTTCATAATCGGTAGTTTAAAAAAAAATTAAACTACTGATTATGAGTGTTTAGGAATTTTGAAAAAATTGTGATTTCCAATTTGGGGCAACTTTCATAATCGGTAGTTTAAAAAAAATTAAACTACCGATTACGGTGGAATCGGTAGATATATTACTCTGTTATCTACCGATTATGATACGTCCATGGAATTAAATGCATGCAAAAAATGAATTATTTTTTGTTAACGATCACAAAACATTGCATTAATATTTTCCTATACATTTATGTTCAAAATATATATTCAAAATCAACTATTCACCATCCGAGTTTAAATCAATTGCGTCCTTTACTGAGCTTGTTAAGCAATCCCAACGCTTCATGTTGAACTCCTATTGCTTCAACCACTCCTTACAATGGTTAGTTGGGAAGTAATCCGACCACCTACTCAATGTAGGTAATGGACAATCATCTGTTAAACTTAAACCGATAAAATGATTGCCATTAACCCATGCCATAAGGATTCGTCTATCCTTGACCAACTCTCACACACCGTCCTTGTGGGTGTAAATGTGACACTCACTCCTGATGAAGGAGGAAAAAAAAAATGTATCACGCAGTTCAATACATCCGCTAAAAGATACCCACATATCGGCATTACCATCCAATACCTGGATCCGATTGTCTCCAATCCGTTTCGGCATTTTACACGAGTATATAACTCTTTGAACTCTTTTTCTCTGCCATGTCTATCTCCTTCTCTCATCATTTAAATATAAAATTCTTTATCCTCCAATATTTTACGGACATCTTATTTCTTAAATATTGTCATTGGGTGATATTCTCGGTAACCGTCTCAGTAAAGTCTCCTATTTTTTTCATAGCAACGTGAAAACCATAATTGCCATCCCCGTCGACATCGTCGGTGGATAAAAAAAAATGGTATAATGAGTAGAGGGAGTTGTTCCAAATACTCATCGTGTATAAGTTTGGTTTGACTTAGTTGGGAAGGAAACGTAGAGACCTTAGCTTTGACTTGTCGTGAGCTTGGTCCACCTTGATCCTTCCTTGGACGACCCCTTTTCGCTGGAGCCGGAAAAACTTTATACTCAGCTTCAGTTTGTTCATGCCTAGAAAGGTCACGATGACTAGATAACCATTCCTTCAATTCTTTTCTTTGAATTGACCTCGGCTTTTCGGTGTTCGGCCTACCCATCGTCTTTCCTTTCATTGGTTCCTGAACAACCTTTTGACAGGGGTGAAGGGCTTCCTCTAAATAGTGCATCAATATTTGCTTTTGTGCCCCATTTGACGTAGAGTAACACTCGAGTATTCGTACAAATATTTCCGTCTCCACGAATGACGCACCATCAATCGGGCGGGGTGCTTGGAGTGAAAGTTAATTGCTTCCAAAAGGGATGAATATCATTAATGTCAATCACTTCAATATACCTTCCAAGCATGTGACGACACGGGAGTCCAATACCTATTATCGTCTTGCAGTTGCAAACCGTAGTCTCATCATCGTGATCTTTGTACAACTCCAATTTTTTTATCATGAAATTTATTGCCCACCAAGAAACTTTGTAAACTATACCCCTTAGAAGATTTTTATGTTTTAAATGTGCCAAAGGGAATCTATGCCGACTTTTTTCCATTGAACCATAAATCTTAGTGAGGTCACGATGGGTGAACTCATGGATTGCTTCTTGGACCGACACGACCCCATTTTGGCTACCGACTAGTATTTTCTTTAATCGGCCATGGGACCCCTCTGCAATGCTTGTTGCTCGTTCTTGAAGTTCCGATATTCATATGTCCATGCAAACACAAACTTATCCTTATGCAGTCCCAACCATTGTGATTTGTAATACTTAACTGGTTTGGGATAGTTCTTGCCCCATTCATCCTCAAAGTTCTTCAAGTTGTATTGATAAACTTCCTTCGTCATCGACCAAACTATATTATTCCATGCTTTTAGAAATAAAGACCATTTTATTCCATCCTCGACCCACTTTTCATCGGCCAACCTTTTCTCTTCTTCCCATTCTTCCACGTTTAGTTTACTAATACGTTCATCCTCTTCCTTCGACCTCTTGGTACCTTTGTTTCGTTTTTTAGCTTGGATATGATGTCTGCAATTGGATTTGATGTTGCATTGAATGTTCCACGTACAAAGAAAATTCTGGGCTTCAGGAAACACTACCTTTATTGCATTCATCAAGGCTGTATCGTTATCCGTTACAATAACCCTTGGAAAATGCTCGCCATTATAAATCGACTTTAATGTTTGCAACATTCAAATGAAACTCACATCGTTCTCAGCATCCATTAAACCCCAAGACACAATAAATGTGCATTTGTCCGAAGTGTGGCAAGCGATGTTCAACAACGGCATGTTGTACCTGTTTGTCTTGTAAGTAGCATCTATCAAAAAAATTTGATGAAAGCATTGAGCCAATTGGATCATCTTCGGATGTGCCAAGAAAATACGAATCACCTTACCATCCCTTTCTTCTTTTCTCAACGTGTAATTGTGTTTCTCGGCTAACCACTCTGATTGTTGCATAACCATTCGACCATCCCATTCCGTCCTTTTGATCGTTGCTAGCGCCGAATAAATTGTAGACAACGAAGACAAGTTGTTGGGGTCGTCCGCCTTTATCTTAGATAGGATTGCACTCGCTTTCATTACGTCCTCATAGACTTCACCGTCTCCATTTCCTTAGGTTTTAACTTGGCAACCATTACGTGCCCAACAAGATTTTCCGGATCTTCGTGGTTGTCACGACCATTAGCAACTCTAAACATTTTCCATAATTTTCTTTTCTTACCTTCGGGCTTATGGAATATAATCTTAAATGGGCATCCAATCTTCTTTGAATTACCTCGGTATATCCTCTCCGTCTTCTTTACGTATTTATGATTCTTTCCCACATGACTCTTTCGTTCGCCACCTCTCTCACAAATCATTTCAAATCGATCAACTTTCACGCAATTGTTCTGAACTACAACGCACATCTTCTCTTTTGCCTTGTTGATAAGCCATTCCTTTGCCTCCGCCTTACTTCCAAATGTCTTAATGCGCATATAACAAAACAAATATCATAAGCCTAACCATGTAACATACATTCTTAGAACAAGTTAAGAGTGGGTAGGTAGCGTACCAAATTATTTGCATAGTGTAGGAAAGTATCAGGACACTCGTACAAAACAAGATTAACCCATTCAATAATCTACGTAAATAGCAATGAGTTAGACAATGATAATCGGTAGTTAATTATGTTCACTTACTACCGATTACCAACAATCGATAGTTAATATTATCCCCGTGCTACCGATTATCTACAATCAGTAGGTAATATGTATTCCTAAACTACCGATTGTAGGAAGAAATCAAGTCAAGTCATTTACACATATAATCAGAGGTTTAATGTGTTGCACCACTACCGATTATAATACAATCGGTAGGTAACTATATGACATTAACTACCGATTATAAAGTTTACAAAATAAAAAATTTGTAGGTTTGGAGAAATTCAGTTTTGGGGCGATTAACATAATCGGTAGATAATAAATTCTCCTAAACTACCGATTATGCAAACAAAAATTAAAAAAAAAATCAATTTGGGGCGAATAACATAATCGGTAGTCAATAAGTATTCCTAAGCTACCGATTATGCAAAAAGAAATTAAAAAAAAATTCAATTTGGGGATTTTGTATAATCGGTAGTAAATAATCTTCACGAGACTACCGATTATATAATTATTTTGGAACAGAAGTATAATCGGTAGTTTATGGTACTCCTTAAACTACCGATTATGGGACGTCCATGGCATTAAATGCATGCAAAAATGAATTTTATTTGTTGCCGATCACATTCAAACGCATACAAATTGGGTTTTGAGCTTCTTAATACAATACCTGATTGTTTAATACATTATTATCTTCATTTTGATATCGTCTAGGTTTTCTTCCACACCAAAATTTGGATCATCCAACAAATAACCGAAATCGGCATATCTAAACGTATTTGAACCTTCAATATTATGTTCTTCATGTTCAATCTCACCTTCTTCCTCATACTCATCCATGTTTGTGATTGAATTTAGGTAAAATCTGTTTTCTCCAAACTTCTTCTTCTTATTCTTCTTCTTCTTCTTCTTCTTCTTCTTCTTCATCTCTAACACACTCTCTATATCTATTCTAAAACTAAAAATCAAATTCATCATCCAACACTAACTATAACCAACTTAATTAACTAATTAATCAAAATTAACACTAATTAAGCAAGGGCAGATTAACCATTATAGAAAATATATGGATAAGGGATGTATTGATATTACTTCATAATGACCCTATTTTATTTTATTAGTCGTCCCAAAATGGTTTTTGGTCGCCCTCAAAATGGCCGGGCTTTTTATGCATCAAAAATATGGATTAGGCTGGTTATAATCACAGGGAAAACTCTAACGACTTGCCTCCTTTTTGGGTAGAGAATAGACAACAAGGATCTTATAAAAATCTACTGACTAAGAAACATACAAATCAGAGGCCGGAGCCTCTGAGAGGTGGTATTTTTGCAGATGACATGGGTTTGGGTAAGACTCTTACTTTACTTTCTCTTATTTCAACTGATTTGTGTGCACCATTGCAATCATCTTCTTTTTCTTCTAGTCAATCATTAAGCACAACACCAGAAAATCTAAGAGAAGAAGAAGATGAACTGACATTGTCTCTTTCTTTGGTTGGAAAGGGGTCTGATAATAAGAAACGGAAATATAGTAGTGAAATTGTGGATTCTTCACACTATAAGAAAATTAAGAAAATTGTTGATTTCAACAGCTTGTTTTCGGAGGAGGATGAAGTCATCCCTACAAAAAGAAGAAAAACATTGATTATCTACCCACAGTCACATCTTTCAGACTGGACAAAACAATTAGACCAACACACAAAACCTGCAGGTATCCTGAAAGCATTAACTTATGTTCCAGATTGACGTAAAGCAGGCCGAAATATTAATGATGTGAATTTTCTAAAGTATGATGTTGTTTTAACAACAGATGACACTTTAGTGCATCAGTCTTGGGTACCTTTTAAGGACATTGAGTGGCGCCGAGTTATACTCGACGAGGCACATCTAATCTACACCAAATAAAACTATCGCCGAGCTGCCTCGGCGCTTAAATTTAGGCTTCAGTCTGTTCCCTTTCTTAAAACTATGATTGTGTGGTTAGTTACAGGGATGCCCATCTTGAACGGCTCATATAATTTGCATTTTGCCATGGATTTATTAAAATTTGAACCATTTTCTGATTTCAAGTATTGGCAACTACTCGTCCAAAAGTTGCTTGATAAAGGAAGAAGGAACGAGATCCCACGTTTACAGGTATAAATTATATTAATTCTTGTGACTCTTTTGGTATTCTTGTTTCGATTTTGATTTTGATAAATTTGTAATTGGACTTGACATAAAACATATGTTTGCGAAGATTAAAAGAAGATGGTATGGTTAAGTTAACGCCCAAAACTGTAGAAACATGTTTTGTGGATTTTTCTAAAGAAGAACGAGAGGAATATGACCAAGTGGAAGCAGATTCCCAGAATGTGATTCGAAATTATATGAATCACGGAAGCATAGTGGGTAACTATGCATGTATGCTGGGTATTACTCAACGGCTTCGTCAACTCTGTAATGACTCGGCCTCATGCCCTTCAGAAACTCTTTCCGCTTACGTTATCGAAGGTAACAACTAGTTCAATCACATTTACTCCTGATTTTTTTGGCTTGGTATCTTGCTTATATCTCTCTTCATTTACATGTTTTGATTACTTGCAACTGCGGACTAGCTAGGCGTATTATGTTGATTATGTTGAGTAATATATCTGAAAATGCAAGGCCACTCCTGATTAACACTGCAGCTGCAAACACAACTAATGAATTTCCTATAACTCTTGTTCTGCCATCTTTTACCCTTGAGCATTGGCCATGCAGCTCCTTTTAGTTTTGGGCACTGCCATGGACCTTTGTGGATATCATTTGCAGAAGTACACATAAGTACATGTATTGCTATTGTTTGTTTTCTAAAAAAAGGAAAATGTTCCCTTTTATTTTTGCATCCAAGACCAAGACATTTTCTTCTATGATTTCATTTTCACAAGTTTCGGCATTACTCACTATTTGATAAGTTGAAAGGTTGCGATGGTGCAGATGTAAGCAAGAACCCATAATTGCTGCAGAAAATGGTCTCAATTCTACAAGATGAAGATTAATTGACTTCCCAATTTGTATTTCTCCACTATTCAACGCGACCATCACTTCTTGTGCTCATGTCTTTTGCGAAAAGTGTATCTTGAAATACTTGCTCACTAAGCAAAAGAAGAACAAAAGTCCTTGCTGTCTTATGTGTCGTCACCCTCTTTCTAAAACAGACCTCTTCTCAGGGTCACCGGATAACCCTTGCAATGGCGGCGATGATAATGGTATTGCAATCTCAACTTCCTCTGGTGGAAGTGGTACTACTATCTACTCCTCAAAAGTGTCCGCATTGTTAAATTTGTTGGTGGCCTCCAAGAATGAAATATGTCAGCAAAGTCTGGTTTTTTCACAATTTAGAAAGATGTTGATTTTACTGGAAGAGCCACTGAAGGCTGCTGGTTTTGAAGCAGTGAAATTGGACGATCACATGAAGAGTACAAGAAAGAGGAATAAGTTGGTCGAAGAATTTGAAAACATGAATTCAGAAAATTTACACATTGTTCTTCTGGCAGATCATAAAGCTTCGAACACATGCATAAATCTTACATATGTGTTGGAGAAAAATGAACTTTAAAATGTATTTTGGTCTTGGTGGGAATGGACCTTATGACCTAGAAGTCATTAAGGGACACTAGATCATTTTTCACTATTGTGAATGAAGAACCTTTAGTCCCACATTAGAGAGACTAGAGATGAGTCCTCTCTTTACTACCACAAAAAATTGCAACTAAGGGAGGCCCTTTAGGATTTAGAAGCTTTTGTGGTTGGAGGGGACTAAGGCAATCGGCTATTTAGAACAAACATACTTTTCACACATGTGCGGTGCTTCGCACCGAAGCACGCACGCTTGCGGTTGCGGCTTGCGGACTTGTGGATGGGGGTGTGGGTGCAGGTGTGACCGTGGCTAAGGTTGCAGGACTGAGTGTGTGTTGCGGGCGTGGATGAGGCTGCGGACCAACCAAGACTTACGGTTTTTGAATTAAATTTTTGTGGGGGCGTCTGACCCGGCTAGAATTAAGCTTTTTTAAAGAGAAAATATTTTCTGACCGTTTTATTACTGTTTCAAATTAAATTTTGCACTTAAATTTTTGATCAAATACAAAATTTATTCTCACTCAATACTGTGCGGATTTCACTCTTCTTTTGGCTATAAAAGAAAAACTAGTTTTTCATTTCAACTCACTCCAGAGCAGGATACTATCCCTATCTCTTTTCCCCTCTTCTCGCTTTGTTTTGTGCAACTGTGTGTTTATTTCCCTTCTATTATGTTGCTGTTAAGTTCTTGAGGGTGATTAGTATTGTTCTTATACTAATCATAACGGGCAGTTCTATCCTGGACACATCTCCTATGTTGGGGTATAGCATCTCTCATTATTGAGGAGTACCCGAGGACTATTGTGTTAAGGATATCATAGGGTATATCATTTCATTTATTTTCTACGTTAACAATTTTCTCTGTTTAGTGTTATTTCCATTGTTGCAGATCCAACAATTCGCAACAAGGGCATACCTGTTAGAGCCATGGTGTAACCCTGTTAATTAAGATCTAGCAATAAATTGGCTACATCGGATTGGATGGCAACAGGAAGTAAAGATTACAACGCTAATAACTAAAAATAGCATTGAAGAGAGGATAATGCAATTGCATGAGTGGAAAAAGAATCTAAGACATGAAGGTTCTGCTGAGAATATGGATAAAAGGAAAATTCACCGAGAAGAATTTCGCATTCTTATGGCATTGTGAGGGGATGTCCTACCATACCATACATCTCTAAAAACATAGGGGTACGAACAAAACTTCCCAGAGTACGCACTATGCGTCTCCAAAGAAACATCTCTCTGGATTTCACTACCCTTTCGTATACTGCACTATATCATCAACTATAAACTTTATTTTAAAATAAACTACAGAACATTGTATCACCCGTACCTATAAACACAACAGAAACCTTTTGGAAATCTTTCTGTGCTTTAGATATTTCACAAAAGATAAAAAAAATTGTTTCGAAATGCATCCAAAATGCTTCGCCTGTTAGACAGAATTTAGGATACTTTTTACAAGACTTTGATAACAGTAGTGTTTTTTTTTTAACTCAGGAAAAATGAGTTCAACATGTTTTCTTTGAATGCCATTATGCTAAATCAATATGGATGCTTCCACCTCTAGTCGGGTTAAGCCTTGTTTCTATTACTGGAAACCCTTTTGTAGATTCTTATGATAATTGGATTGAAGATAGGAGTGATATGCAGATAATCAAGGTTGATGCAACTAAATGTTGGCTAATCTGGAAATAAAGGTGCTTAAGGATCTTCCAGAATAAATCAAAGTCTAGTTTAGAAACTTCAATAGAAATTCAGAGGCACATGATCTATTGGTATGTGAACAGCTTGGAAGAACAAAGGAATAAAATCATTGAACCTAAGACCAAGGACAAGGGATGGAAAGCACCTAAGAAAAACCATTACAAACTTAATTTTGATGCTTCTTGGGTTGATTCTAAACTACTTGGCTATGGACTAATATTGTAAAATGATGCAGGTGGGCTATCACAGCTAGATCTGGGACCTTCTATGGAGATTGCCCAGAAGAGGCAGAAGCTCTGAGTCTTTTGGAAGCTACTAATGGGAAAGGAGATGGAATGCAAAAGCTTTTCAGTGGAAGGGGATTGCAAGAGAGTAATCGATTTTTCTCAAAAGCAAGGAAACTATGTCAAATAGAGGGCATCATTCTATCATCTTAGAAGCAGCAAAGATTCTACATGAATGCACAAACTTTTTGGGTTTTAAATTCATATATCGAAAAGGGTTTTAAATTCATATATCGAAAAGGTAATCAGGTTGCAGACGTTTTAGCAAAAGAAGTAAGAAAATCAAAAACTATCAAGCAACAATGGATTAAAATGCCTTCTTTTCTTTTAGATTAGATTTCCATAGATAACAATGTATGCTTTTCAAACTCGCTTGCAACTTCTTCCATAGTTAATGGAACTAATGAGACTACCAGTCTGTTGGGCGATACTCATATTCAAGGCATAGTTGCTGGAATAGGAGGACCAATAGACAAGTGGTGTCTATGTAACTGTTTTCTTGTTTTGTTATAAGATGGTTTATTCACAAAAAAAAAAATCAACTTTATTTTTCCTGCAGACCGCTTTTTAGAAAGAAATCAAAAGTTCCTCCATAACTCACTAGTGGTACGCCTATGTTTTGCGCTGCAAGGGCTTGTGACTTCCCTGGCCCATATGTACTCGACACTGTCCATGTGCTCGATTTTCATAAAATGGACATAAAAACAAAGAAAAGTGAGGTATGAATCCTACAACAAGTAAGAAAAATCATCATATATGATATCCATCCAAACATGCATACAATTAATTGATGAAGCTTAAGCAAAGATCCATCTACTAATTAAAGTGAAGGACTTTTAAATAGCAAATTTTATGAATGATTTTAATTTATTTTATTGGTTGGATGTGTTTGTTTTTATGCCTAATTTTTTTTTAAGTTCCCTACTGGGCTGAGGGGCGGAGCCATATTTTAGATGAAAAAGGGTGTAAAAGAATTTGGCAATTAGGGGATGTAAAATGGGCTTAGAAACCCATCTAATGAAAATAAGCACCAAAAATAGCAACAATTAGACTTGGGAGTTAACTGGGCTGGGTGTGTAGTTGCACACCCATGCTCTAAGTTGGCTCCGCCCCTGACTGAGTTATAACTGCTCATCTCTCTGTTTCCTCTCTTTCCACTAGGGGTGAATATTTGGTCCGGAACCCGCGGATTTGACTCGGCCCAACCTTACCTTTGTGGGTGGGTGCCCGGTCCGTTCGATAATGGGCTTGATACGGATGAGTTTTTTGAAATCCAACAGATTATGGATTGGGGATAGGTCCAACCTTGAAATCCGTTGGACATCCAAACCTATTAGATTAAAGGCATTTATATAATTTCAGAAAATATAGGGATAGTTTTGGAAATTTAGAATCTGATATTAACTTATCTTCTTATCTTTCTTTCTCATCGAACTTCTAGGGTTCACTTACAGCAGAGAGGAAACATGTACTACAGATTAAATAACTACACTTTTACTTTGTAATAATGGTGTTGAGTTGTTCTATATAAAAATTTACTAGTACTTTACTGTCGGTAGAGTTTTGTGAGTGTTTTTCTATTATTATTTTAGTTTCTTTTACTTGATCTGTCATTATTTGAGTTTATTGATCAAGGATTTTATCATTTTTAGATGCTTTAAATTTAATAATAGTGTTTAACTTCTTTTCATACAAAAGCATCTTCCTTATAATAGTTGTAGAATATTAGAATTGTAGAAAAATGGTAATTTTGTACTGCTTAACTAATAAAGTATTTTATAGGACCACTTCTAAAAGTTGAATAAAGACCACTTTTCATGGTAAATATATATAAAAATAAAAATTAAAGTGGGGTTTTATTTATTTATTGTCTTTTATTGAAGAATCGGTCAGATCTAGTTTTTTTTTTGTTTTCATTTTCCATAAAATTTGATTTTTTATACACCGTCACTCTCAAATCTTTATAATCACTATACAAAGTTTACTACAACCTAAACCTCCTTCTTTACTTCAATTAATTTAATGCACCATCCACATTAATCAATTTTTAAAAGGTTACGATCAATTATTTTTATATCAAAATTTAATAATATAAAAAGATAAATAAATGTAATTTGGATTGATACAGGGAAAAAAAATATACGATGAGTTTCAATGGAAAGAGAATCATTTTAATATATATATATATATATATATATATTTGATTCTTTATACACCATCACTCTTAAATCTTTATACACCATCACTCTCAAATCTTTATAACCACTATACAAAGTTTACTACAACCTAAGCCTCCTTCTTTACTTCAATTGATTTAATACACCATCCACATTAAATCAATTTTTAAAAGGTTACAATCAATAATTTTTATATCGTAATTTAGTAATATGAAAAGATAAATAAGTGTAATTTGGATTGATACAGGGAAAAAAAAGTATACGATGAGTTTCAATGGAAAGGGAATCGTCTTGATATATATATATTTATTTATTTATTTATTTATTTATTTTATTTTGTTACAAAGGCCCGTGGACAAAACTAAGATAACACATTCACACTTCTCATATTCACTCTACCAACAAGATCATCATAGATCAGATGCCTAATTATGTCAGGTAGATGGTTTCTCCACACACCTTTCATCACTTTTGAAGTCCCTCCTTTGGCTAAATAGTCATCCACATAGTTAGATTCTTTATATCTTTTTTGAAAGGATAATTCGTCCAAATGAACTTTCAAATGATCAATATTTTCCACCAACGAATGCAAGCACCATGGAATCTGGACCTTCTTCCTACATAACTGGATGGCATAGGTAGAATCACTTTCCACCTCAAGTTTTTTAATGCCCAAATCTTTGGCTAACACCAACCCATCACGGATAGCTCACACCTCTGCCATATTATTATCATTCTTGAAAATATGTTTAGCAAAGCAGGCCCTGAAATCTCTCTGATCTCCTCTAATTTTACCACCAATGCCAGCACAACCAAGCTCATTAGAATCTCCATCACAATTAAGTTTGATGAAACCTTGAGTCTGATACTCTCAAGGAACAGGAACCTCCACTATTCTGCGCACATCTCTGTGTAGCTGCCCAAAAATGCTAATAAATTATCTAGCATCCTTGATAGCTCTTGCAAGAACCTTCATCGTTTGAAATACAATTCCTTTAAAAATCCACTCATTCCTTCCTCTCCATATAGACCACAAAACAAAAGGAAGCAAATGACACCACTTCATTCCACCTATTTTCCCTTCAAAACCGCATCACTTTCTCAAAACAGTTGGAGAGACATGAGTAACTTCAGGGGAAAAACCAATCCAACTCTGCACCTTCCTCCAAAGTGGGGAAACGGCGCTGCAACCAAGAAACAAATGATAAAGAGTTTCAAAGTTCCTGTTACACAAATTACATCCCGGATGTGCACTGATTTTTTTCCTATGGAGTGATTCATTTAAATTGAGTCTATTGTGGCGTAAAAGCCACAAACAAGATTTTCTTTTATAGGGACATTTTAACTTCCACAAAAATCTCCAGTCCAAATTAGGCATTGAGTTCCCAATTTTTTTGGACAGAAGGAAGTTATAAGTTTCTTTCACCGTTACCAAACCACTTTTACTTTCTGACCAAACAAGTTGGTCCTTTAGCTCACCACATCTAGACACAAGCTTAGCCCTTATCTCTTCAACCACCTGTACAGGAACAAAGTTAGAAATCATATCCAATTTCCAACTCCTATTTTGAGAATCAATAATATATTTAACCTTTAACTCGGCGGATTTTGAGTATTATCAAAAGTAATCGCAGAGAGAGGTAAGTTAGACATCCAAGGATCACTCCAAAGATCTACATCAGAACCATCTCCTAAATCCCATCTTAGGCAGTCATTTATTGTATCTCTACCTTTAATAATGCTTATCCAATTTGAAGAATATTTATTCTTTGTGTTACAATTTCGAAAATCAGAACCAGAAAAGTACTTAGCTTTAAGAAGTTTTGTCACTTCAGATACTGGATTCTCAAACACCCTCCATGCTATTTTAGCTAGTAAAGCTATATTCGTAAGCACAAGATCTCTAACACCTAAGCCACAATGTTCCAATGGTCTATATACTTTATCCCAGCTAACTTTATGCAAACATTTCATGTCCTTATCCCCACTCCAAAGGAAGTTCTTTTTATATCTATTAAACTTAGCCAACAAACCTTACGGAATTTTAAGCATGGTCATAACATGGTAGGAAACAGGTTCAAGAACAGACTTAATTAATGTAGTCTTCCCAGACTTAATTTCATGTTACTATCATTACCATTACCCCTTCTTGAGACTTGACCTATTTTGAATTTAGTTTTATCATCTCTATTTCTGGAAAAATAAAGATTAAATGAGTATGTTGTTCGTTATCAAAATAAAGATTATATATATATATATATATATATATTTGTGTGTGTTTAAAAATAATTTATAATTCCTAATAAAAATTATATATATGTGTGTGTTTAAAAATGATTTATAATTCCTAATATGTACTCATATTACTCCCAACCTTAATTGGCAGCACATGTAGCCATCTATTATCGAAAAGTAAAAAAAACGCTAAACCTACGTGTACTGGTAGATAATAAATGCATGTGTGGTCGAGATTAAATTTACATTGATTTTTGACACAGACTGATACCAAATTCTTTTGATGTTCTTTTAGTCTTTCTAAATATATTCAAGTTCTCAACTTATTTTTTTTCTTTGAATAGACCTCTTTGTTAAGCAATACTTACATATCAATATAAGAAACATTTGCTGATAACATAAGATTATTTAGTTTGAGATAAAATAAGTTAGGATCTAAGATTCTTCGTATATAAAGCTATAATTGGATAATTGTTTTTCCTAATATGATCTTCTATAGATAAATTTTTACTCTTAATTTTTGCTAAATTCGTGAACATAAAAAAATTTATACCTAAGTCTACGAACTAAAATTAATCAACACCTTTACATGTAATGCATTGTCGTTTGATTCAAGGTTTTTACATTGAAAAGAAGTAAACTAGGAAAGTTAAAGGTTATGCTCATATTTAGATCACAGATGGATATCGCAAAATGTGATGTTATTGTTGTATTAGTTCTTTGTTATAAGTTTATTTTTGCATTTTCCGTGAAGGATCGTTTTCTATCAAAATTTACCTTTTGATTATTTATTACTGATATGATGTAAGATAACACTTGTCATTCACCTTCTAAACCTAGATCTTTGATTATATTTTCTACACTAAAAACCAACCCAAATAGATAATATGTAATCTCAGTCATTAATTATGATTAATGGCTAAACAATTGTTAAACAATAATTGAGGTCTAAAAACCAACCCAAATAGATAATATGTAATCTCAGTCATTAATTATGATTAATGGGTAAACAATTGTTAAACAATAGTTGAGGTCTAAATGGATCTAAACATTTTTTATTATTTTTTTAAAAAAACGCCTGGTTGTACTTTTTCATATTTTTTAAAGAAATATTACATTTTTATATTTAGTGTTTTTTAATACAATTGACTGAATCTTTGGAATTAAATTAATTAGCATTAATGCATATAATAATAAGTTAACTTAAGATCATATCGATACACTTTCGAGTTTATTATTATTATTATTATTATTTTAATATTTATATAACCATATATATAATATTAATGATATATAATTATAAACGTAGCATGTGCGTTTTTACTAGGATCTATGTGAAGAAAAAGGAAAGTAATAAACTTAATTATTCCGACTTAAAAATTATGGGGTAATATAGTAACTTTTAAATAAGTAGTTGATTTTTTTTTCTAAAATTGTTAAAAAAAAATTGTCGCAACATCCTAACAGGGGTAAGTAAGGATGCTTCATGATTCTAAAAGTTGACGGGTAAAATCGTGATGCGGACGTGATTCACTCATCAATAAGCTTATTGATGCATTACGAAGAACCCACATTTGTGGAATACCCTATAAATTGAGAGATGCTCAGATAACCGCCAACTTTGCTCTTATAATTCCCGATGTAATAACATCATATCCACATTCTTTTCTTTGTAAGATTTTTGCAACTTCGCTGCCCTGAGTTGACACTTCATGGAGTTTCTTAGTTTCATTATTCCATGACAGTAAGATGTTCCGAGTGTCAGTTCTGGCAATCCAGAAGATCCTACGGTCTATGTTCATTCCTGATTGGTAGTCCCTTTTTAGGAATACGTGAAAGTTGGGGACCTCGTGTGTTTTCCACATACCATCACCAAGAAAATATGCTGACACATGAACATAATCATCCCATGTTGTTGCTAGCTCAACACTACGTAATCTTTCGTATAGTTTCTATAGGAAAATCCATAACAATTCCTTGGTTTCGTATCCACATTTTTTTTCTAACGATATTGGAGATCAAAGATAGAGTTGTATCTTGTACTGTGTATGGATTCCAAATCCAAACAAGCACCAACAATTCAAATATCTCAGTACTTATCTTTTATATGGAAAATCGATTGGTCTTTTCTGTTTTACATCCACAGATAAATCCTCAGTTGTTGATTGATGAAGTTGGGTGTATACTTTCGAAATTTTAATAAATTCAGTTTGTACCTGAAGATAATCTGTGCGGTGAGAGTACAAAAGTGATGATAATACTGGTGGGCTTAAATGTGTCAACTTGGGTAGTTCAAGTATAGTTCGGTTCCAAAAAGGGTTTACCAGTCTGATGTCGCTCATTGAAAGTGTAGAGTATGACTGGTAGAGATTGATAATGTTATCACACATCAAATCATTGCAGAGACCTTCTACCCTTTTCACTTTCTTTCTTTTTCTTCTTTCTTTTTCTTCTTATTCTTCTGCTACTGCTTTCCTTTTTTTGTCTGCCATTGGTTTTTCCTAAAAACCAAAGTTTATTATCTTTAAGAAAAAAGAGTATTTTTTATAGATTTCTTCTGCTATTGTTGTTGTAAGGGAATGAATTAACAAACCAACGTTCATATTTTATTTGAGAATTTTACTTAATCAGCGGTAAAGTTGTCAATTTGATACTTCGATTAATGGCAATAAAGTTTTCAAATAGGGCCCACGCAAAAGAAGGAATAAGAGAGAAATTTTAGACCGTGCGATCAAACTCTGTTTCTTGAAAAATCCAAGACCAACAACACCATGGTATTTCTTCCTCCTTTCATCTTGGGACCGAATGGGGGTAGGGGATGGGAAGGCAGCATATAATGAAATGTATCTGCAAAAACCGTAGATGGTAATAAACCCTAGCCAATTTCAGGGTTACCTCAAAATAATTTGGGGCTACATGATAAAACAAAATAAAATCATTACGTTATGATATTTAAAATCCTTTAACCACTTTTTTTTTTTCATAATACCTAATATACTCTTGATTAATTAGAGTTAATTAGTTGGTAAGATTAAATTAGTTAGTTAATATTATTAATTAAATAGTTAGTATGTTGGAAATTAGACATCTTTTTTTTTTTTGAAAGAGAGATTGTGTTAGAGAAGAAAAAGAAATCGGAGAAACATTGAAACAAAACTAGGTCTTGGTGAAACCCTAGATGATGATTTTTTGGAAGCAAATGAAGAATCCTACAAACCAAACATGTATTGTGTTATGAAACTCAAATATGAATTTTGTATGTGATAATTGGCTTTCTCGACCTTTGCATGCATTTAATGCTATTGCAGTACCAAAATCGGTAGACAAAGGAATATGATATCTACCGATTGTAACTTATGTTCTTATTTCACCGCATAATCGGTAGTGTGTGATTTTTTTAGACTACCAATTATGAGTTTTGTTTTCCCACTTTTGGCACTTACAATTGGTAGTTTAGTGAAGAAGATTATCTACCGATTACGATAAAAGGCCCAAATTCTAAAAAATTCCATTTTGAAAATTTTGAATTTTTTCAAGCCGTATAATCGGTAGAAATTAACTAGCTTTATCTACCGATTACACTGATCTTCGTGTCCAGAAAACTTGACCAATTTAGGTGTCAATTTTGGCAGATATAGATTTTATTTTTCTACCGATTGTATAGTAATCGGCAGTAATATAAAACCTTAAAATACCGATTATGATAACTTTTTTTTCCACAAAAACTTATCTTGTGTGTTGGTTATAATTGGTCGTTTATGGTTCTCAATTTCCTACCGATTGTGTCATAATCGTCGGATATGCTGAAACCCGTGCTACCGATTATGATACATAATACCGATATTTGAAGTGAAATAAAATGCAAGTTGATAATGAAGTAAACTTAAAAACAGTAAACATAATTTGTCTAAACTGAAAGAAATTGGTTCATCCCTTAGTACATAATATTGTTCAAAATAACTTAAAACACCCAACAACAACGAAAGAAAACACATCATAGACATTAAAAGGGATCAATCTCATTGATTTTATCTTCTTCTCCCACTCCTTCTTACTCCCTTCTTCTTCCCAACAACTTTTTCTTCTAACTTCTCCTCAGTCGGACCTATATAGTTGCCATTTTCATTGTAAAAGAGATTTACTCCACTGAAGTATGATTCCTTGAAAAACAGTCTTGGATCATAATCTTTTTTTTCTTCTTATGATTGAATATAGTTGAGGTGATTTTGGGCATTGTTCAAAGGATTGTCATTATTGTTCAACCAACATACAAAATCCGAATCATTGGCCATCCTAGTTTGAATATTTTCTGCAGTTACAGTTCTAGTTATTTTGCAAGGAGGTTTTAAGGAGGAGTGTCCTTTTCCTTTCCTTTATTAATGAGTTGGAGCCTAAATAAAACTTTGTTTAACTCACTTCTAGCTTCCACGATCTAACTATTCCAAACATGTCGACTATAATAACTATCAAAAGTCATCATGGTTCTAAGTGAAAATATGTTGGAGAAAATGAAATGAATTTGAAATGATTTTAAATTGAATTATTGGTCTTTGTAGGAATGGATCTTAGGACCAATGGGTCACTAAGAGACACTAGCTCATTTGTTGGGTGGAAACATCATTCAATTTTCACTTGTTGTGAATGAAGAACTTTTGGTTTAGTCCCACATTGGACAAACTAGAGATGAGTTCTACCCATATTACCACAAAACTTGCAACTAAGGGAGGGCCCTTAGGGTTTAGATGCTTTTGTGGTTGGGGGAGGACTAAGGCAATGGGCTAGTAGAATCACACTTGTTTTTCACACATGTGCTTCGGTGCGAAGCACGTGGGTCTCGGGCTTGCGAGGCTTGCGTGAGCTTGGCGTGTGCATGGAGTGAGCATGGCGTGTTCTTGGCATGTCCAGGCGTAGGCAGGCACACGGTCCTATCAATACTTACCGTTTTTGTTTGTAATTTCCTAAAATAAAAAATATTCTTACCGTTTTTTTCATTACGTGATTAATGCAAAATCAATTCGAATATATTCTTATTAATTCGAATTCAATACTCTCTCAAACTTTTGCCTATAAAAGAAAATGTTTTTCTTCATTTCAAACCATCCCAGAGCAGGCTACTATCCCTAGCTCTTTTCCCCTCTTCTCGCTTTGTTGTGCGCAATTGTTTTGTTTATTTCCTTTCTTCTTATAAATTTCTTTTAAGTTCTAGAGGGTGGTTTGAGTTGTGCTAATTCAAACCATAACGGGTAGTTCTATCCTGGGCACAGCTTCTCTGTTGGGGCATAGCATCTCTAATTATTAAGGAATACCCGAGAACTATTGTGTTAAGGACAATTTGCTGAGCATGTGGCTCTGTCCTAGTGTGTGCATCAACATCAGAGAATATTTTTCCTAACGTTAACAGTTTATTTTCTGTTTAGTTCTTTTCATTGTTGCAGAAACAACAAAATAAACCATGACGACTAAAATCTCAAAAATCACCATTTTCACCGATTCCAAACAATTCGTATATTAGAAATGTTGATATTTTTTTCTGCAACAAGTTAAAAAGTCAATTGTATACCTAAATTTACCGAGCGCGAACATGAAATCGTAGGATGCTTCAGTAAAACGACCAATTTCCACCATTGTTTCTCCGGGTTAAGTTAGAATTATTTGAATGGGAACATAGTTGAAACTGCTTCGGGCTTGCCACCCAACTCTAGAGCTAGAAATTATTGAAGACACACCTCAAGATAATTAGGATTACCACTAGGAATACCATGTCATACAATCACATGGGTCACACATGGGATCACATGGGTCAATTGTACATGTGTCATCTTGTTTGTATATAAAGTGTAATCTGCTTTATTCTAAGAATAATGACAAAGACACATTTATTTCCTTTCTTCCAATATGGTATCAGAGTAGTTTTTCTTTGGAAAATTAAAATAGATCAAAGAAACTTAATTCTTGTTCAATGAATTTTTGTTCTTGATTTGAGTATAGATCAGAGAAGCTTAATTTCACCAGTATTTCTTCTGTTGATTAATGAAAGAATTAATTGTTTTCTTGGAAATTCAATGATTCTTCTCTTGGTTGAATCAACAACTCGAAAAACTCAACATCAGAAACAGCTGTAATCGATACACAAATACAGAAAAGTAAATTCAGTGGAAGTAATCAATACACTGTTACAGAAATCAAAAGAAAGTCAAGCATTAATTGATTCAACAAGACGCGTGCTTCTTCAAATTCAATACCGCGTGCTTGGTCAAATCAATAAGTGTCAGTATTAACAATTGTGGCATACAAAGACAGTGGAGGCAATTAATGTTCAGCAAGTTTTAAGAATTAAATCTCATCAACATTCGAGAGACTTCTACATATATATAAAACAGAGAAAGCATCAGAGGTAATCTTTTTCATTTTCTCTGCTCTCAATTTTCTTGAAACAAATCATCTCTACTCTGCTGAAATTCTTCAAAATATCTAAGTAGTTCCTTCACTGATCCTATCATTACAAAACTAGATCTCTGGTTCTCTACTATTAAGAGGATGAAATCCAATCTTGATAATTTTTAACCAGATATCTTGCTTGTAGTGAAACTGATCAACTCAGTCTCTGAACTAAAGATCTATGATCTGAAACATCTTCATTCCTTCTTGATAATTTCATGATCGAACATTTCTCTCTTCATCATTATCTACTGATTTAGAAATCATGGAAAATCCAACATCTTCAACTATCTCTAAAATTCCATTGAGTCAACTCACAAGTTTTGTGAAACTCAATCTGACAGAAATAAACTATAACACCTGGAAAAATTTGATGTTACCAGTAGTTCAAAAGTTCAAGATCCAAAAATTTCTTGATGGATCTCATACATGTCCTCCTCAATATTCTAGTCCAAGAAATCAACAAAATGGGATTGAAAATCCATTATACACATATTGGATAGATGAAGATTCTACTATAACTATGTGGATTCATTCGTCTATCTCAGAATCTGTAATCCCTTATTTCTCAAAATCAAAATCTTCTGCTGAACTTTGGAAGAACATAGAAGAACAATTTGGGAAAGTCTCATCAACACACTCAATCCAGCTGAGAACAAAACTTCTCTCCATTAAACAAGGTAAAAAGTTTGTATCCTCACTAATTAGTGAAATAAAATGTTTAACTGATCAATTAGCTGCAACTGGAGAAATAGTATCAGACAAGGAATTAGTTGTTATCACACTAAAAGCATTAAATGAAGAATATGTTCCTTTTACAACTTCTATGAGACACAGAAATCCACCAGTTTCTTGCATAGAACTACACAATAACCTCATCAGTGAGGAGTCTGTTATTCAGGAGAGACTACAGGATCAACAGGAAGAAGTGTCTGCAAAGGCATTCTATGCTACTGCTGGAAGAGGATATCCAAGAACCAATTATTCGAATTCAAGAGGCTACTCAAGAAACTACAACCATGGACAATACAGTAATTCAAGATACTCAAATCAGACTTTCTCACCAAGATCCAATTATGGAAGAGGACAATCATCAGGATACAGATTTATCTGTCAATTGTGCAATCTACCTGGTCACACTGCTCCAGCATGTACTCAGAGACAACCATATACATATCAAGGTAGAAAACCTCCCACCACTATAAAAGCAATGATGGCAACATCAAACAATTTCAATGAAGAAGAATGGATCGCTGACAGTGGAGCAAATCAGCATATTGCAACAAACAAAAAGTTTCTACAAAGCTCAACAAATTACAAGGGACCGGAATCCATTCATACAACAAATGGAACAGGTATGAAAATTACTCATCATGGTAATTCACATAAGACAACTGATTCATACTTATTTGATCTCAATAACGTCCTGGTAGTGCCTGAAGTTTCACATAATCTTCTATCAGTTAATAAGTTTACAACTGATAACAAGGTTTCGTTAACTCTTGATTCGAATGTTTTTACTGTAAAGGACCAGACATCTGGGAAGATACTTTTCCGCGGTCCACATAGAGATGGTTTGTACCCAATTACCTTTGGAGGAACATCAACTACATCTGTAGCCTTATCTTCAACAATAAGTGACAATCTCTTACTACATCGCAAATTTGGTCACCCTTCATTTCAAACAATGCAGAGGATATGCAACTCACTACATATATCTAGTTCCCTCTCAAAACCACTTTACTGTATTGATTGTAAGTTCTGTAGAGCCAAGAAACTACCATTTCAAATATCAAATTCTCTAGCTGTCAAACCATTAGAACTACTACACATTGATCTCTGGGGACCATGTTATGTATCTTCTAACTCTGGGTGCAGATATTATGCAAATGTTATAGATGATTACAGTAAATTTTGTTGGCTACTTTCTTTGAATACTAAATCTGAATTCAAAAGTGCATTTGTCTCTTTAGTAACTAAGCTGGAAAATTTGTTATCAACAAATGTGAGCATCATAAGGACAGACAATGGTAGCGAATTTCTAAACAAATTGTTACTGGAATTCTGTACTATCAAGGGAATCTCACATCAGTTCACCTGTCCTCATACTCCGGAACAGAATGGAGTCGCTGAGGTAAAACACAAGCATTTACTAGAAATAACAAGAACTCTCTTATGTCAATCTTCTATGCCATCAAGTTATTGGTTGGATGCAATTCATACAGCAAATTTCATCATCAATAGATTACCCACAAAGTCAATAAACTATCTGTCTCCTTATGAATCACTGTTTGACAAACCACCTGATTATCAATAGTTCAAAGTGTTTGGTTGCTCCTGTTTTCCTTGGCTAAAGCCATACACGACTAACAAATTGGAAACAAGAAGTAAACACTGCATCTTCATTGGATACAGCTCGAATCAGAAAGGTTACAGATGTCTGGATCCAACAACTGGAACTGTGTATACTTCTCGCCATGTTTCTTTTGATGAACATACATTTCCATATTAAGTACTTGTGAGAAGTGAAAATCCTCAATCAGTATCAACCACTTCATCAACTATTTCAGCTACTACACCCGACCATACAACAACTACTCAGAATAATCATCTCATGCAGATAAGAGCAAAAACTGGGAACAGTAAACCAAAAGTATATCATTCGACTAGATATCCACTAAAGGCTGCTTTCTTGAGTACTACTAGCAAAATTCCAACTTGTACACGCATGGCTCACAGGGAAAAGGTCTGGCAAGAAGCTACTGCTGATGAATTTCAAGCACTAAAAGATGCACGGACTTGGACTCTTGTTGACAACCCAGGCTTGAATAACATAGTGGGCTGCAAGTGGGTTTTTCGTATAAAGTACAATCCAAATGGATCAATAGCAAGACATAAAGCCCGGTTAGTAGCTAAGGGTTTTCATCAACAACCAGGCCTGGATTATGAAGAAACTTTCAGCCCAGTGGCAAAACCAACAAAAATAAGAGTAACACTAGCATTGGCAGTTCAATACAATTGGAAAATTCATCAATTAGATGTATCCAATGCATTTCTTCATGGAAAACTCAAAGAATAATTCTATATGACACAACCACCGGGCTACATTGATAAAGAAAAGCCTAATGCAGTTTGTCTTCTCCATAAAGCAATTTATGGGCTCAAGCAAGCACCAAGGGCTTGGTATGAGAAGTTAAGCACAAGTCTAACTAAGTTGAACTTTGTTCAATCTACAGCTGACTCAAGTCTCTTTGTTTCTCAAATGGACTCCATCATAACAGTGGCACTAATCTATGTGGATGATATAATGCTCACAGGAAATTCTGAAGCCCATTTAACAAGAATCATAAAGTCCTTACAAGAAACAGTTCCAATAAAAGACATGGGTGATCACAATTACTTCTTGGGCCTGGAAGTGACAAGAACTAATAGTACAATACATATTGGCCAGGAGAAATATGTAACTGATTTGTTACTGAAGATGAAACTGGAAGGGTGTAAGCCAGCTCAAACACCAATGGCAGCTTCGCAACAACTAACTAAGACCTCAGGAGATCTACTGGATGATCCAACATCGTATAGAGCATTAGTTGGAGCACTTCAATATGTAACATGGACAAGACCGGATGTTACTTTTACCGTGAATCAAGTGTGTCAATTCATGCATGAACCAAGAACTAAACACATGGAGGCAGCAAAGAGAATTCTCCGTTACTTAAAGGGTACTATTACCTACAAAATGATCTTTACCAAAGGATCAATAACACTAACAGCGTTCTCGGATGCAGATTGGGCAGGATCAATAGATGATCGTAGATTAACGGGAGGATACGAAGTCTATTTGGGATCAAACTTAGTCTCTTGGTCATTGAAAAAGCAAACTACTGTTTCTCGTTCAAGCACCGAAGCGGAATATAGGACTTTAGATCATACGGCTGCTAAAGTAGTTTGGGTTTGTTACTTGTTAAAGGATTTGCATGTTAAGCTAACAGGAACACCAACAGTCAGCTGCGACAACATTAGTACAATTATCTTAGCTTCCAATCCGGTGATGCACTCACGTATGAAGCATGTCCACATAGATTATCACTTTGTTCGGGAGTTGGTTCAAAATAAGGCACTAACAATCAACTATGTTCACACACTACAACAAGTAGCGGATATCTTTACAAAACCTCTAGCTCCGACAAGGTTTATATCTCTAAGGAGCAAGCTCAAAATTGCCATGGAAACCATGAGCTTGAGGGGGGATATTGAAGACACACCTCAAGATGATTAGGATTACCACTAGGACTGCCATGTCATACAATCACATGGGTCACACATGGGATCACATGGGTCAATTGTACATGTGTCATCTTGTTTGTATATAAAGTGTAATCTGCTTTATTCTAAGAATAATGACAAAAACACATTTATTTCCTTTCTTCCAATAGAAAATTCATTTGGATAAATACTAATTGAATCATCCAAAAATTGAAGAGTATCCATTGATAGCCTTGCAGAAGTTTCAATCTTGATAACAACGATATTGTAGTGAAAGTTTCAATCTTAATAGCAGGGATATTATAGTGAAAGTCAAAGTATAAATTTGTTCCACTGTCAAACTACCATCTTCTGTTACACATAAATCTGCACATGTGTGCATCATTAATTTTCAAAAATCATTGATAATACTAGTATTATGCAGATTAAAACCTGAACATTATCTGGTACAACTTCTGACTTGGTCGGACACTTAAAAGACTGGCAGTAATTAGTATGGTGCTACTAAATGCACCATTAGCATCTTCATGACTATCTATTATAGTTTTAGAAGCCAAGAAAAATGGCTCCTCACTTGGAATGAAAAATTATAAACATATGCAAATGTCAAAAGAGTAAAATATATAAATAAATATTACTCTCCCGTTCCATTATTTTTTTTTGTCCTTAATACTATTTTTTTGTTTTTTTATAATACTATTAACGTCATTTCTAAAATAATATATTTTTTTTATTTATAGTATTTTTTTTTTCTAATAAACTCTCAAATGTACCCTTAATTTTTTTAATTATAAATTCATTTTCAATCAAGACCCAACATAAAATCATAAAGATTATCTCCATAAATAGGACATAAATGTGATTAATATATTTCTTTTTTTATCTTCATTCCTTTTATTTTCAATCGAGTGAAACTTTGTGCACCCTGTGTTAACCGGGGTGCACATTCTCCTCTCCCTATTCGTCTTAATTCTTAAAGTTTTTTTTTGTTTTGTTTTATTTATTACTGATAATAATGTGATTATACATTGAAAAATTAAGAGAGAGTTGCTAGGTCTCAAAAAAAAAAAAAATCTCTCCGTCTCATCCTCTGACTATATGCTTTTTTTTACTACTTTGTATTCTATCATTGATATTAATGAGTTGGGTTTAATTTCAATCAAGAGTCTATGTAACATGTTTTTATAATGAGTTTACAATCTTTGAAGATTTAAAAGAAATTAGGGTTTTTCATAATAACTACGTTAGACTTAAAGATTTATGAGTAAGATGTCCTAAGGGTTTACAAAATTAGAAAAATTCAGTGTGATAGGTCATATATTACACCGAACTCCTTATCTCATCGACGACCTTCATAAAATAACACGTTGAAAGTTAGGTGATCCAATGGGTGTAACCAATAGTTCACACCATTAAAAAAACAAAAATTTCTGAGATTCAACAGTTGGATTTTAAATCATCATATCCAATGACTCAATTTTATTCCGACTTTAAAATTCCTTAAGAGTTTTAATTTTGTGTTGTTGTACTTAAAAGAGGGGAGATATTTTTTGAAATATATATATATATATATATATATATGAAGTATAGTTTACTTTATCTATGTTGTGTTGTGCTTTACAGGTTGTGCCATGCTTTAACGTGATATGTTGTGATTTTATAACGTATCATGTTATCTTAACATGATATAGTATGATATACAATATTCTGCTTTTTAAAATGTTGTGATGTGTTATACCATGTGATATTGTTATGCTCGTGCCTAAACATATTGGGCGCGTGATGTATTGTGTGAAATTTAGCAGCTGGCTAATATAGTCAGCCAAGACAACTGAAATTTTAAGTGTCGTCTGTAATTCACATCTAATGAATAAGAGTTTTACCCTTTTTATCTATGTTCTGTTCTTTTCTATCTTATACGAGTAAGAAACCTGGTGTATATAAATTATTTTTAAAGTTGGTATTTGTGTACTAAGGCAGGGCTTCACTCTGCACCTGGTCTAAAAGGGTCCATCTAAACCAGTGAGAAAGAAGAGTTTAATGATCCAATCAATCAGAATTAAATAGGGTAATGCTCACCCACCAATCATAAAGAAAGTTTTCGTCACTTAGACATATGAAAAACTTTTAATATACAGTCGTGGGTTATAAACCCAAGCATGTCACTATCCAACAACAAAAAACCCAACAAAACAAATTTTTCACAAAAAACCCGTTTGAAACCAACTGTCTAAACTACCTTTTCTTAAACCACTCTCATTTATTTCTCCTCATTCAATTTGTAACGACATTATTTCTCTCTTCAACCACTTCCCCAATTTCACCCATTCCCCAATTTCAAAATCATCACAACAATCTCCTGAAACAACATCATCTTCATCTTCATCCATATCATCATGATCGTCATCATCATCATCATCCTCGTCATCGTCATCTGCATCACCACCAGTACATTAAGAATCAAAAAATCAAAAACTGAATTTCTATTCTCAAGCCGTTGTTCATCATCATCAGTAGATTTACTCTCTTTCCCACATCCTCCTTCTACTATTCACTCAGATCTGTCTATTCTATTCTCTAACAATTTTAACCTAATCTAACATCGAAATAAAATCACTGAACAACATTAAAAATGGTGAAGAAACAAAATAAAAAGAAAGATAAAAAGATCTACAAAAAACTTAATAAAACAGTTAAGAAACAAGATTCTCCAAAAGGTAAATCGAAGTTTCATTGTTCTTCAATGATTATTTATGGTTGAAAATCAACATGCATCAATGATTTTTGGTTTTACAATTTTGGTTTTATCAATGAATTTGGGTAATAAGGTTTCATCTGTTTCGAAATCACTGGTTTCATAGTTAGGTTTCAATTACATTTTTCTGTAATTAGGTTTCACTGATTTTCATCTTGGTTTCATCTGTTTGTAACATGGTTTTAGGTTTCATCTGTTTTCACCTTATTTATTTACTTAATGGCTATTTTGATGGAACCAAAATTGGTTTCATCATGTTCACTTATAGTTGGGACCAACTATGTTGTTGTTTTTTATTTAATTACTATTTTGATGGAACCAAAATTCGTTTCATCATCTTCATTGTATGGTTGGGACTAACTTTGTTGGTGTTTTTTACTTAATGGCTATTTTGATGGAACCAAAATTGATTTCATCATGTTCATTGTATGGTTGGGACCAACTCAGTTGGTGTTTTTTACTTAATGGTTGTTTTGATGGAAATAAAATTGGTTTCATCATCTTCACTGTATGGTTCGGACAAGTTTTTTTTTGTGCTTATGGTTTACTTATGGTTTAACAACAGGGAAAAAAATACTTACACAACCGTATAGGTGCTCGTTGCAACACTTGTGTGCGGAGGCACCTAACATAAAAGCTTTGATACAGAAAAAGGAACAACACATGAAGGCTCTTGTTGCTCGTCCATTTTGGCATTTCTTCAAACCGTTCTACGAAGGTATGCTGCAAGAAGAAAAATTGAAGAAAAGTACAAAAGCAACTCAGATGATCTTAGGGTCATATTATAAGAGTGTCAAACATGTGAAACCAGATTGTTTCAAGTTAATGAGAGCAAAAAATATGATATTGCAGACCACACCTGAACAATTCGCTGTGATTTTTGGTCTACAAATGATGAAGGATGTAGATATAGCCAAAGATGATGAGCTGAAGAAAAAGGTAAACATGTTTGCGGTCGAGTATTTTAAGGAAGATAAGAAGATGAGGAAAACTGATATTCTGAGAGCTATGATGGAAACTGCAACAGATGAAACCAAAGCTGAAGACTTCGTCAAGCTATTCGTGCTCTATCTCTTGGTTTCGATATTTGTCCCAAACAAAGGTGGGCAGAATCTGACTTCAAAATACTTGTACCAAGTATTTGAGATGAATAAGGTTTGTTGTCCAGTTGTTTTTCATAAGTATCTAATTGAGTCGATAATAAAGATGAAGAAGTTGATGATGTATCGGGTTGCATCACTTACCCATTGGTAAGTTAATTTTTGTTTCTTTTGATTCATAAGTTGTTTTTTTTTTTCCGAGTTTGATTACTTATTTGAATGTTGTGTATTGTTTTTTCAGTACTGGTTTGCCGAGATGTCAAACATCACCTTGAGACAGGATGGGAACGACATGTGTGCAAGGTTCGCTAGATGGAACCTAGATGAAATAAGCAAGGCAGTAGTGAATAATTTTGATGATCTTAGCAATGAACCAGAAATTTTCTCAAAGGTAAAAGCAACAATAGTTCTTGTTTTTTTATACTTTTTAATGTTTGAGAATTAAAAATTTCCATCATTTATTTGGTTCCACCTTATTCCAAATGAAAACAAATGATGGAACCAAAAAAGGTTCCATATTTTATTTTATTCCACCTTATTCCAGATGAAAAAAATGATGAAATCAAAAAAAGTTCCATAACTTTTCTTGTGTTCTGCAGATGAATGTGGGTCACCATCAGGGATCCTTCTTGCTTCCATATAATGAACAAGAAATACACTTAGTCCAGCGTATAGAGGAAGAAGATATTCATGTTAACGAGTATATTGATGGTGAACTGCAGGTTGGTGATGGCAATGAAGAGGGTAATGCAAGTGAAGAGAATGTTGGTGCTAGAAATGAAGAGAATGTTGGAACTGGAAATGAAGATAACCCTTACAAGGAAAAATATAAGTGGGTGAGAATTTTGATTGAAAAACTTACAACCGTTGGTAACAATGGGCTTTCTGAAGAAGATCAATCAATTCTGGCCAAATATGGTGCTCAGGGGAGGTTACAACCAGTGATGAAGACTTGCATGAGACAGAAATGTAAAAGATATGAAACAGAAACGGTTTCGAACCGTGAGGAAATGGTTTCGAACAGTGAAGAAGATGTGGAGGTGATATGTTAAATCTTAGATGTATTAAATATGATCTTGTGTATTTGTGTGTGTTGGGTTAATGATAGTTCCATTTGAATAGATTGGTATGAATTTTTTTTTTAATGAAACCAGAAAGTTTCATTTGAGAATTATATTAAGTTAGATATGTTAATATTGCAGGATATGATAAGCAAAGCTATAAATATTGTGGATGACATGATAGAAAAAGAAGGGGTTTTGCGTCAAGAAGAAACATAACTGGATGTTGGCGATGTTGAGATTGAACAAGAAAAGAATTTATTGGTTGAAGATGGTTAACAAAAGAAAAAGTTTGACAATGTTGTTTTCGAAGATAATGCTGAGGTAATAATTTATTTTGATTTTATTTGATTTGTTTGTGGTCAATGAATCTGATTTTTTTAAAATCAATAAATCTTGTAGGTAATGAATATGCCTGAAGAAACACAACAAGATGATGCAATGGAACCAGAAAAGGTTTCAGCTCATGAAGTTCAAATTCAAGGTTTGATTGAAGATTTTGAAGGTTGTTTGTTGGAACCAGAAAAGGTTTCATCAACTGAAGGAAAAGTTCAGGAGCCACAAGTGATTGAACCAGAAAAGGTTTTATCATCTGAAGGCAAAGTTCAGCGGATAATTGAAGAGGTTTCAGAGTTAACTCCGAACACAATTGAAGAATTGAAGGTGGCTGAGCAAGCTGAATCTGAAATCAACAAAGCGAATCAAGCGAGAGATAATATAATAGAATAATTTTTGGAGATAACTCCAAACACAACTGAAGATATCAAGGTGGCTGAACAAGTTGAATCTTCTTGTCTAAGACTGAATTGAAGAATGTAATAGAAGGAGTTTCTGAATTGACTCTAGACACAATAGAAGATATAAAGGTGGCTGAGCAGGTAGAATTGGAAGCCAAGAAAAGTTCTTCGTCAAATCCAGAGATCGAGATTGAAGTATCAACTCAGGGTTCAATTGATGAAAGTGTTCTTCAGCAAATGGAAAATGAATATGCAAAGAAGGGTTCTACATCAAAGCCAGAAAGTAAAGGCATGTGCTACTACTCAGTTATACACATGGAAAAAGATGTAATTGATTTAGAAGATTGTATGCCTCATTTCGGTTTGGGATTGACACAAACTAATAGTGACAAAGAAGATAGTGAGCATAAAGACGTCAGTCCCAAACAAAAGGTAAGTAACATAATATCAAGGATGAGGAAAAACAAAAGGAACATGCAAGCACCTGTTAAGATGCAGGATTATACACCTGGGGAAGTTAAGAAGAAGAAAAGAAACAAGAGTCTTTGTGTTAGCAGAATGCACTCTAAAAAGTCGGAGAAGAAACAAACAGAAAAATAGGAGGTGAAGTTGAAAGAAGTTGACAACTTGAAGATTATGCAGGTACTCGATTCAAATCAGATTCTGCTCGTGTGCAGATATTTTAAAATGCATAAGGAAAGGTAAATGGCATTCATACTTTTCAGCTTTTTGGTTTCATAGTTTCAGTGTTGAAACCAAAATGAGAATACATTTATTTCAGTTTCTTTTCTTCTTCTTTAATCATTAATTTGTTTTTCAACAATTTAATAACATCGACATGGTATGGGAGAAAAAAGAGCTTGGATTGTACATAACGGGAAGGAATATGAATACCTTGATAAGAAAGGGTGACATCGCCGGAGATATGATTGAATTCTACATGCTGAAATTGCAAAAAAAACATATCAAAGAAAAACTTGAAACCAGATGGTACTCTTAAGTACAAAATGACAGTTTTTCTAAGCACATATGTCTATGTAAGTTTCCTATAAATTCTCTTATACAAATGTCTTTCTGAAACCAAATTAGAATTTAATTTTTGATTTTTTACTGAATTTCAGACATTACACTCAATCGGGAAAAATTGTCGCTCCGCAGTTGAAGCTTTCATCGACAACATGGATCACAGTCCAGAATTTATATTCATTCTATTGCTCACAAAACTTAGTGAAAAGTTGTACCACTAGACATTGCTAGCTTTTGATAATGAGACTGGAGAATTCTCTCACTACAACTCCATGGCTTCCATTGAAGATGAATACAACAAAAATGCTGAAAGCATGAAAGAAACAATGGTGTCAGCATTCAAACAACATGTTGCAAAGCTCTCACTAGATCCGTCTAGTCAATCAAAACAATTCGTTTTGAACAAACCTTTATGTTGTCAGCAAGATGTGTAAGTGATTTAAAAGAACTTGTGTTTAGAGATCTTGTCTTCACTATCTTAATTTCACTCCTTTTTTGTTTTGTTCAATTTAAAGATCTTGTTTTGTTAATTTCAGGAATGATTGCGGCCTTCATGTTTGCTATTACATGAAGAGCCTCTTGAAAGGAAATTTTTCATCTGAAGCGCATATAAAACAAAAGGTGCAGAATATGAGGCCAAAGATGGCCTGCAAGATACTCCTTGACAAAGGTGCAGACTATGAGGCCAAAGTTGCAACTTAAAGTTGACAGTTTTAACTTAGGAGGAAAGTTATAAAGGAGAAATACGGGCAAAAATTGATTCACAGTAGGGTGGATGAGGACTACTTGCAACATACATGAAGAGGAGTCAAAGAAAGCTTAATGAAACTAAGGATTTAACGAAAATCAAGATTTCTACGTAAGGGTACTGGAAATTACATTTATGCAATTGTTTTGTTTCTTTTCAGGTGTGTCTCGTTTTGATGGCATAGAAAGAAGATTGATGGTGCGTTAATGGTGGTTGTCTGTTCATGGAAGTGAAGGTGCAGTTCATGGAAACTGATTTTGGGTTAGTTAAGGAAACAAAGTTGGTTTAGAGTTTGTGAAAAACACAGGAAAACTTACGGCTGGTTTTCAACCTGACCGTAAAACTAAGAAAGTAAAAAAAAAGTTGGAAATACAGGGTAGCTTTTGTTAGGTGCAAGTTTGAGAACTAAGAACAGTCTTTTCATCAATCACTGGTCTTAAGTTATAAAATAACGACTCTTAATCAAAATGTTGTGATATTTTTTTTTTTGTTTTTTTTTTATACCGGAAGTGACAGATCCAGGATGAATATACATTCACATACTTAAACAAAAAATGATGGAACCAGAAAAAGTTCCATCATTTTTTTGGTTTCATCTTATTCCAGATGAAAAAAAATGATGGGACCAAAAAAAGATCCATCATATTAGAGATGAAAAAAATACTGAAGCATGTGACAAACTATGAAAACTATTTTGGTTCCAACAAATTATAAAAGCCTGCAACTCTGACAAACTTAATCTAAAAATAAAAACACATGAAAAATACCTGCAACAAATTAACATGTTTAACTGTAAAAAATATAGAAAAAAGAATAAATAAGAAAATATAAATTAAAATATATAGTAGTCTAAACAAAAACTGAAAATGAAAATCGATGAATTGTAGTCAAAATGACTTCACATCTGTCGTCCAGGGCATGTCCTTCGGTTATGGGCAGTCAAAACATGGAAGCTACCACAAGTTCTCATCTTCTTATTAGGAACTGAACCTGTATTAGGAATTCTCTTCTTCTTCCTTGGACGACCTGATTGTGGTAGAGCATCAGGAGCAAGAACAACAGATTTTGGAGACACAATCGCAGGCTTTTCAACTGTAGGAACAGGATTAATTGCTCTTGCATAGGATTCACGGTAGAAATTTACTGTAAAGTATAATTCGACATACTTATACAACGGATAACGTGGGCATAAGAGAAATCGTTGATGCGCCAGCAGTTGCAAAAACATGTTCTTCTTTGCAAATCGACTTTTTGTGTTAATGTAGAATGAACTTCAAACACATATTACGACAAATTGGTGACACTGTATTCACGGCCGTGCATCTTGTTGTTGTAGAGCTCAATTTCAAATTCTGGACATAAAGTTTCTCGCCACTTCAATAATGTTGCACATTCCCCGCGACGTACACACATTTGATTCATAAGCTTCACTCTGACCTCATATACCATGATGTCTAGGCTTCTCTCTCTCTTCAAGGATCCAACTATTGAAACTCTCAACGATATTCGAACACAACCTACCATAACGACGATCCTGGAAATAAACACTTGCACATTTATCAACCAGAGTTCTACTCAGATAATCTTGTAACTTCTAATTTTTGACCTGCAATAACTTCTCCCAGTTCTCTGAAAATTCTGTATGTGTATTAGCATACGCATATTTTTCAAACAATCCCAGCACATAATTGTTATAAACCTTATTGGCCTTCGGCAAGTATGTATTGATATTGTTCTTCATATGCCAATAACACCAACCATGAACAACATCAGGGAATACAGCAGGAATTTGATTCACCAAACCACTACCTCGATCACTCACAAAAGTAAACTTTTTGAGCAGAGGAGAAAAGACTTCCTTCAAATTCTCCAAAAACCATTTCCATTTTGCGTCATTCTCCGATGAAACCACAACATAAGCAAAAGGATAGATTTCTGAAACAGAACAGGAAAAAATATCTCAGCATATAAAAATAATAAAACCAACAGAAACAAATAGAATGTTTAAGAAACTTACCGTCATTCCCGGTTACACCTGTTGCTGCCATGATATGACCAAGGTATTTGCTCTTGAAATGGGATGCATCAAGGAATAATAAAGGACGACAGTAATTGAATCCACGAATGCATGCTCCGAAAGAGATAAACAATCTCTGAAACTTTTGAGTCTCATTTTCAACTTCCAAAACAACACGAGATTGGTTTCAGTCAATTTGTTGGTATACCATTTCAAGTAGATAAATGATTTCCCATTCTCTCCCCATGTAATATTCAATGCATGCCTCTTCCCTGCATATGCATAATAACGACTAATGTCAAAGCCATACTCTCTTGTAAAATAATTCATAATATCCTTTGTCTTCTTCTTTGGATTCTGTTTAATCTCCTCGAGAATCAAGCTACTAATTAGTTGATATTTCAACATGCACCAATCCTCAACTTCTCATTCCTTGTCATCTTAAATGAATACCCAGATGCTGCATGATATTTCAACAAATCTGAACGAACTTGTTGAACACCTCAAGTAAACCCCTGATTGACACCCTGAAAAATGCCTAACCAAAGCGCAGACTTCAAAGGTTCTTTAACTTTATTACGGACATCATAATCAACTAAATTTGTAAGTCCTGCATGATCGAAAGGTATAATTCCTAAACTTCGTGGCTGCTCAAAAGGTATGATTACTGAACTTCCTGAACTAGAACTAGAAGACTCATCTCTATGCCTTACATGTAACTCAAGAGATGGAAGCTTATTAAACAAAGAAATAAAGCAACCGATTGGAGATCAAAATCACAATTGATAACCTTTTGCTGATCACCAACTATGTGGAAAATTTATATAGAAAGAACAGAGAATTGACACTAACTTGAACATATACTACCCTTCAAATCAAAAACAGATGCTTGTAGACCAATACGAAAAGATAATGTATCCTCTTTGTGAGATATAACCGCGAGAAAAGATTCCATAATCTACAGGACAAAGTATGAAACCAAAAAAAAGTTTCACTAGATGTGAATATAAACAACAACAACAACAAAATTTGAATAATAACATCAACAACATAACAATTTTGATTCCAATAGATTTGAATAAGAACATCAACAACATAACCAGAGAAATTGTAAAAACAAATGGATCTGAGTTACATAATCAACATAAACTCAAAAATTGAAACAAAATAAAAAACAAAATTAATTACCTGAAAAGTTGAATTTCAGTCTCCGATGAATGATTGAACTAAAACAATAGCTTGAGCCGAAAGAGAATATGATCAAATTGAAAGAATAAACTGTAACTTCAGTTGGATTTTTCAAACCAATATCTAATCTCACCGATGACTGATTCGAATAACAAACTGAAAAGTTTCATAATCAATATCAACTCGAAAATTAAAATACAATCAAAATCATAATAAGAAACCCAAAATCAAGTAAAATCAAAATCAAAATTACCTGATGAATGATTCGACTACTTGTAACTTGTCTTCTGTTCTTCAATTAAACAGAAACGAAAGCGAGTTTTGTTGAGACTTATTCAATGGATTTATTTGGAGAAGATTTGTTTGAATTGAAACCCTAGAATCTAAGAAGAAACGAAGATTTTGAGAGAGAATTTTTTTTTTTCTTCTTGAATCAAATGATGTTAACGTATTTGGAAAAAATTTGATTTTCTCTCATCAAGATTTGATTTAGCCGATATTTCCTTTTGAAATATATACGTTATATAGGGAAGGGCAGCTTGGGTATTTTAAAATTAACTAAAAACTAAAATTACCCATTATCAGAGAAAATGGAATTCTTGTATTATTTATATTCAAATTATTTTTATTTAACAAAAATAATATAGAAGAAGATTTTATACGAGAAATATGATCACCTAAATTTTTTATTCCATGTTATATTTAATATAATAAATTTATTTTGCATCACCTTTAATATTGCTAACTAAAAAAGTTGGGCTGAACTACAGAGTCCCGTGAAGTAACGCCAGACGGCCAGAGCCAAACTGTCCCAACCAATGTTCTTCTTCCTATCGAATCAGTGTTGGTTAAACAGAAAAAAACCTCATTTTTATCTATTTCTTCAACTTCAATTGAATCCCAAATAATCTAGTTTCAATTATCCAAAAAAATGGATGAAAATCGAAAAAGGTCAAGCATACTTGAAACTGTAGGAGAAGAAATGGTTAGAATCATAACACCAGTATCCATTTGTATGTTTTTAGTTGTTCTTCTTGTTTCAATCCTTAATAATGATACTTCCTCTTCACAATCATCAATTTCATCTATAGCTACAATTGCTTACAATGAAGATACTTCAGATTCAGATTGGGATAAATTCAAAGGTGCTCTTTTGAATTCACTTGTATTTGTAGCTATGATTACAATTGCTACTTTTCTATTAGTTCTTATGTTTTACTTTAGATGTACTAAATTTCTTAAATATTACATGGGTTTTTCTGCATTCATGGTTTTAGGGTTCATGGGTGGTGATATTACATTATTATTGATTCACAAATTTAGAATCCCTATTGATTCTATTACCTTTGTATTTGTTTTGTTCAATTTTTCTGTTGTTGGAGTTATGGCTGTTTTTATGTCAAATATGGCTATTTTGATTACACAAGGTTATTTAGTAGTTATTGGGATGTTTGTTGCTTATTGGTTTACAATGTTACCTGAATGGACTACTTGGGCACTTTTGATTGCTATGGCTTTATATGATCTTGCTGCGGTTTTATTACCTGGTGGACCATTGAGGCTTTTGTTAGAATTAGCAATTTCTAGGGATGAAGATATCCCTGCATTGGTTTACGAAGCTCGTCCTGTGATTACCCATCATGAATCTGCTGCTAGACAGGGCGTAAGAGTACCTAGAAGGTTGTGGAAAGAAACTGGGAATTCCTCAACTGTTGGAGGAAGTACGGAAGTTGGTTCTACTTCGGATGAGAATTCTAATGCCATATTAAATATGGGTTCTCGGCCAATTCCTAGTTCTGAGGCTTTACCATATGATACGGTTAATCAAATGGAGACGAGGTTGGTTATTTCTGAAGAGGCTATGGTTTCTGAAGGAGCAAATGACCTAGTGGCACCTTTGATTGCTAGACAATTTGAGAGAACTAATTTACAGAGGAATGGACAAGGAGAAGATGTTGCAACTGAAATTACGCCGTTTGAGGGCATTGGTTTAGGTTCATCTGGTGCAATTAAGTTAGGGCTTGGTGATTTTATCTTCTACAGTGTGTTGGTTGGTCGAGCGGCAATGTACGATTTCATGACAGTCTATGCTTGCTACCTTGCTATCATAGCTGGTCTTGGTGTCACTCTGATGCTTCTGGCGCTTTATCGGAAGGCTTTACCAGCTCTTCCTGTGTCAATTTTGCTAGGTGTGCTGTTCTATGTCTTGACTCGGTTTTTCTTAGAAGCTTTTGTTGTACAGTGCTCTGTTAATCTGTTGATGTTTTAAAATTTGAAAGATTGTTGTTTGAGATGGTCTATAATTGCTGAACAGGATTATGATGGAAGTAGAAATGTATTTATATGTCCTCTCTATGAATTTTACTTCAAATGAGCCTTAAACCATAATTTTTAGTGTAGGTCATATAGCATGCTGTGACTTGTATTTTGGATTTCTCTTGTTGCTGTTTTTAAGCTGGTTCGAAACAAAGGACGAAGTGCAGCTGCGGCCAGACACTTGACCAAAAAAAGGTATCACTCGAGAAATTTTATTAAATAACACAACAGGCCTTCAATGATTCGATCCTAGGAAGAAAATTGGGCCTTGAGTTGAAAACTAATGTAATCATGGCTATAAGGGAACACCTTGTTGCTGAACAGTGAGCAGAAAAGTCAATCTTCTGTGAATAATACCCTTAACATATTAAGTGACGTTAGCTCCATCCTGCCTTAATCCCCCACTGAACATTTCTACTGGTGATAGGTTGGTTGAATTACAGCTTACAGTTAGCTATTATCTTGGCTGATGCATCGCCACTTTCAGCTGCCCATTCTAAACCAGAACAAATCACTACTTAATTATCCTTGCGAATTTGATGGCGATCCAAAATTAATTAGGGGCGACTATTAAAATAAAATAAGGTCATTTTGAAGTAATCTCAATACATCCTTTATCCATATAATTTCTATAATGGCTAATCTATCCTTGCTTAATTAGTATTAATTTTGATTAATTAGTTAATTAATTTGGTTATAGTTAGTGTTAGAAAATTATTTGAGTTAGTTTTGGAATAGAAATCAAGATTGTTTTAGATTGATTTTTCGAGTTATAGTTTTGTACAATCGGTATGCTCGTGATTTTTATTCCTACCGATTGTACAATCGGTAGTTTAATGGAGTACTTAAACTACCGATTATAGGTGTCGCCCCAAATTGAATTTCTCAAAACTTCCAAAATTTCGAACTCTTCATCTTTTTCAACCGGTAGGCATTGAAAATTTATATCTACCGATTGTAAACATATAATGAATTAAACTTTAAAATTTTAAACTTTGTAATCGGTAGTTTAAAGATCAATTTTATCTACCGATTAAAATGGTTTTGTTGTCCAGAAGTTCTCTTGCCACAATCGGTAGTTAGTGAACATAAATAACTACCGATTATGGATAATCGGTAGCACGTGAATTTAATAACTACTGATTGTATGTAATCGGTAGTTTAGAAACATTATTATCTACTGATTATGCCGATTTTACTTAACATCTAACTTCGTAATACTATTTCAACATCCGGAGAAAAACTTGTTCAAATAAACTTACTACATATTGTTCATTAAACTTGTTCAAAAAAACTAGAAACATCCGAAAAAAACGAAACAAAACACATTATAGAAATTGAAAGTGATCAATCTCATTGATCTCATAAAATTCTTCCACTCCTTGTTACTCTCGACTTGGTCCTAGTTTCAACCCGCTTCTTCTTCTTCTTCTTCTCGTTCCCCTTAGGATCAGCCTGAAGTGGACCTATGTACTCTCCAGCTTCATTGTAGTATGGGTTTATGCCTGACAAGCCTTTTTCCCTTAAAAAGAGTCGAGGATCCAAAACATAGATATCTGCCTCGGAATCGGTTGATGAATTGATTTCAATGGTTTTGAACTCCTCTATCACCATCTTTTCCTTTCCTTTCCTTGATTGTTTAGGAGACATTTTCAATGGAGAATGAGAGTAAAGGGAGTAGAAGAATTGGTAGAGGAAAAGAGATGGAAAAGATGGCTATTTTAGTTGAGAATATGTTGAGCCATTAATCTATACGGTTATTTATTCGAAGTTTGAGAGTTAAAATGTATCGGAGGTGCATAAATGAGAAGATGTCACCCTCCTTATATAGATTAGAGTCTTAACGGCTCTTCTTTTCAAAAAAAAAAACCGTTGAGGCCTGGTGTAACAAGAGTGTACAGAAAATATGTACACTAAGTTCGAACTAATATTAACAATCGGAAGTTTTTGGTACACTATTATCTACCGATTATGTTAATCGGTAGTTTAATAAATTCTTAAACTACCGATTCTAATAAGTAGCCCCGAATTGGAATTCAATTTTTTTAAAAAAAAGATAATAAATCATTTCATTGAATCGAAAAGACATACATCCCGTAACATTAAAGGAAATGAAATATAATAAATCATTAGATTACACTCAAACTCTTAAGCAAACCTATTATCAAACCTTCAACGGGTCGTATGACGCCCGGGACGACGTTCTTCACATCTTCGGAGAATAATCAACACAAAAGGGTGGTATTCTTTTATCACTCTTAGGATCTCGAAATGAGGTTGGTACCTGAAATCTGAACCTTTCCATCTTCTCCATTCCTCCAGAGATCTGGCAACAGCTTCATCATCAGTTTCATTCCTAATTCTTCTTTCATTCACCTTAGCGGTTAAAGTAGAAAATTCTAGTACTTCCCTTGTTATTTCCATATATCGACAAAAAAGGCCTGCTCTGTTCCGGTTTTTGGGGTTACCGATTTCATTACAAAAGTTAGCATGAATATGTTCTAACCATTCCATGCTCATTGAACCATTCATCCGACGTTCATGACCCCTTGCTGGATAATGTAATACTATGTTTCGACATAGGGATAAATCTTTCTCCACGGTAAAATTCTCTGCATTAAGCCTAAAATTTTCATAAGCTATAATTATGAAAACGAGAGATTATAAATTTTCTATGAAATGTAAAAGCTGTGGATTTGAAATGGGAATGGGAGATATATATTCATTTATTTATAGGTGTATCAGAATACAAATCATAGCCATTGATCAACGGTAACAAATCAGAACGGTAACAAAACGGTAACAAAAATAGAATTCGATTTTTTTAAAAAAAATTGAACATTTTGTACAAGCACAATCGGTAGTTTAAGAATTTCGTAAACTACCGATTATAATAAGTAGCCCCAAATTGGAATTCGAAATTTTTAAAAAAAGTTTAACATTTTCTACAAGCACAACCGGTAGTTTAAGAAATTCTTAAACTACCGATTATAATAAGTAGCCCCAAATTGGAATTCGATTTTTTTAAAAAAATTTGAACACTTTCTACAACCACAATCGGTAGTTTAAGAAATTCTTAAACTACCGATTATAATAGGTAGCCCCCAAATTGGAAATTAAATTTTTTAAAAAATTTGAACATTTTCTACAAACACAATCGGTAGTTTAAAAAATTCTTAAACTACCGATTATGATAAGTAGCCCCAAATTGGAATTCAAATTTTTCTTAAAAATTTCAACATTTTGTACAACCACAATCGGTAGTTTAAGAAATCCTTAAACTACCGATTATAATAAGTAGCCCCAAATTGGAAATCGAAATTTTTAAAAAATTTGAACATTTTCTACAAACACAATCGGTAGTTTAAGAAATTCTTAAACTACCGATTATGATAAGTATCCCCAAATTGGAATTCGATTTTTTTAAAAAAATTTGAACATTTTGTACAACTACAATCAGTAGTTTAAGAAATTCTTAAACTACCGATTATAAAAGGTAGCCCCAAATTGGAAATTAATTATTTTTTTTATATTTGAACATTTTCTACAAACACAATCGGTAGTTTAAAAAATTCTTAAACTACAGATTATGATAAATACCTCCAAATTGGAATTCGAATTTTTCTTAAAAATTTCTACGTTTTGTACAACCACAATCGGTAGTTTAAGAAATTCTTAAACTACCGATTATAATAAGTAGCTCCAAATTGGTAATCGAAGTTTTTTAAAAAATTTGAACATTTTCTACAAACAAAATCGGTAGTTTAAGAAATTCTTAAACTACCGATTATGATAAGTATCCCCAAATTGGAATTCGAATTTTTTTAAAAAATTTGAACATTTTGTACAACCACAATCGGTAGTTTAAGAAACTCTTAAACTACCGATTATAATAAGTAGCCCCAAATTGGAATTCGATTTTTTAAAAAAATTTGAACATTTTCTACAACCACAATCGGTAGTTTAAGAAATTCTTAAACTACTGATTATAATAGGTATCCCCAAATTGGAAATCGATTTTTTTTTTAAAATTTGAACATTTTCTGCAAAGACAATTGGTAGTTTAAGAAATTCTTAAACTACCGATTGTGATAAGTAGCCCCAAATTGGAATTCAATTTTTTTAAAAAAGTTTCAACATTTTGTACAACCACAATCGGTAGTTTAAGAAATTCTTAAACTACCGATTATAATAGGTAGCCCCAAATTGGAAATCGATTTTTTTAAAAAAATTTCAACATTTTGTACAACCACAATCGGTAGTTTAAGAAATTATTAAACTACCAATTATAATAGGTAGCCCCAAATCGGAAATTGAATTTTTAAAAAAAATTTAACATTTTGTACAACCACAATCGGTAGTTTAAGAAATTCTTAAACTACCGATTATCATACAAAAAGTGGACAGGAGCAGACAGTTCCTGGGGTAAATGCAATCGGTAGATATGTAACTACCGATTGTATTACGCTTACACAATCGGTAGTTTGTTATCTATCGATTGTTGCTGAATATACACAATCGGTAGTTTGTTATCTATCGATTGTTGCTGAATATACACAATCGGTAGTTTGTTCAAACCCGTTAACTACCGATTATAATGTAAAATTTGAAGAAAATAACTTGTTAAAAATAAATCGATTGCAAATCAATTGATAACTCAAAAAAAGAACATAAAATCCTTTCAAATGTTATACATTAAAACCAGTAATGTTAAACACTATAGTAATATCCATCAAGTTAACAACCACAATCTAATTTCTAACTCTTTTGGTTTTGGTACGAGGAGCACGAGCAACAGGGGCATTGGCTTCAGGGACATTTGCTTCAGGAGCAGCACTCTTTGATCCGCGAGATCTTTTACTGTGCTTTGATGTTAGCCTTTTCTACCGATTTGCATATTTCTCTCCAAACTTGATAGCTGATAGACACATTTTTGTGTCCGATTTAGTCTCAATTTTATATGTTGTTGGTATTTAATTTTGTACTTATTATGGTTTTTATTGCTTTTTAGGAATTTTTGGAGAAATGTTTAAGGCACCTTCAACTTGGATTAAGGCACCCATTTTTTGGATCAGGGCAGCCACACCCAAAATTTTGAAATCACATTTTTGGCGGGAAGAAAAATTGTGCTTCACAGACAGCGTAAATAGGAAATCGTCGGATTTTTGGAAATCATGTTTTTTTTGGAAATTTTCTTCTGTTTGGAAAGCAGAATTAATTTGGGTAATAAGAAGGAAGATGAGAAAGATTTAAACAACATTCTCTTGATAGAATCAAACCAACAGAGAAGAAAATTCTATTTTGAGAATTTGTTTCGGTGATTTCTAAAAAGATTTATAAGGAAGTTTTGATGTGATTTTAAGACTTGGGATGGTATAAATAGGGGTGAAGATCAATTGGGGGAGATAGAGAATGGAGAGGGAAGCTTAGAATAGGTGAGAATCAACGGAAAAAAAGTGAACAGACGAAAACATTTCTGCTGCTGTGTGATCGGAGAAGAAGAACAAAATACACACAGAAACTGTCGTTCATTAACCAGCAGAACTGTCGTGCATTAACCCAGACCGTTGTTCTTTACGTTAATTCAAAATACCTTTTGTTACGGCTGAAGTGTTTCCAGCAACACTTATAAGCGTATTTAATCGACTGTTACACCATTATTCAACCTTGTAATCAATATTTTGAGCAATGAAAAGATCTTTTGAGCAATTTGTCTCCACCATGAGCTAAGTTTCTTTACTGGGATGATGGAGGAGGTTTTTCTCTCAATTTTATGTGGTAAGTCTATTTTATTTAATTTATTTATAATTCTTTCTCTATTAAATTGCATGGTTTCAAAATAGAAAAATGGTTTTCATTCAGTAGTGGTGTTTTTGTTTGATGGATCATGCTGGGTTGACAACCATTGATGTTCCATGCTTATGATTTACCTCTACTTGTTTGCATAAAAACCTATTTTGGCAATATCTGAGCTTAATTTATTTAAAAAGAATTACATGATTAATCACATGATTGTGGGAAATAACTGAATCCTGATTCCTGGTTTTCTCCATATTTTCTAAAAACATCTCTAGTTTATTTTGCTTTGTTTTTATTATTTCTAAAATCATTACCTTCACAAGTTCGAGAATCGAACACTTTATTTACCACTTAAAAAACTACATCAATTTTTGGCGCCGCCGACGCGGACTTGTTTTTAGGTTTAGGGTTTTAGATTTATTTTTAGGTTTTTATTTTTAGTTTTATTATTTTTTTTACTTTGTTCTATTTTATGTTTCTTTTGGTATTTCTCTTTTTGCTACAGGTTGGATTTTGGATCGAAAAGAGAGTACGCCAAAGTTTTGGAATTAAAGCTAAAGACCTGGAGTTAAAGGGAAAAGCTTAAAGAACGAAAAAGAAGATCAAAGATTTTATTTTTCTTAATTAGATTTTTAGTTTAATTTAATTAGTTTAGAAAATTGTATTAGGATTTTATTATTTCTGTAATTTTTCTTTTATTTTCGGACACTTTTTGGACTTTCTTTTGGACATTTTTGGACATTTTATTATTTTTAAACCCTACGGAAGGGTAGTTTTAAATATCAAACTGTGTGCAGGGAAGGACGACAATTACGATATTGTCTCGGCCCCTCGGGTTCGCACATTATTGAAAAGGATATTAGTGGCCCGAGTCGACTTCAACGGTTCGTCGCCCGTCTAGTACGGGAGGTAAACTTCGACCAACCCACGAACCTCCTGTCAGTGGGTTTTCTGGACGCCTTTGTATGCATATATGTTGAGGACTGAATACGGAACTTAATTTTTGCATAGTAAAGGGCAAGGCCTGGCCATAAAAGATAAGGTTTCGGATTTCATCACTGTCTCCTTCTTGCCCGCCTTAGGAAAACGAAACCCACGCGAACCTAAGCCTAAAATCTTGACTAGAAAGAGACCTACAGGGTATCGAGCTTATTGGAAAATCGTTCAAAAAGACTGTACTGGTTACTTTATTAGCCTAACTCGAAGTTCAGGAAGATTATTTTAAGTTGATTAGAGCCGCCTTGTAACCCAGGGAAAAGTGCCAAAGAGACAGGGGTATCAAAGCTCCATTGAGCTTCTCCTGTTTCTCTTCGACTTAATCTAATTCAGATCGTTCTAAGAGGTTTGTTAAAATTGTAACTAGTTGCTTTTTGAAAGAATAGAAGCTGGTCTAGAAACAATCTAAGTGGAGCCATCATGCTTGTTGTTTGCTAGATTTAGGTTTGATTTGGTTGAGTCAGGGCACGATTTGTTTGATTAATTTCTTGTTAGGATTCAATTTTTGCATGCCAAGAACGCCCTTAAGGCGAACTTGGAATAGAGACCCTCAAGGTAGGTTAATTAGTGGAAGACTTGTAGTTCACCTTAACCTTGAGAAGCCAACTGAGAGTGAAATAGTCACTCCCGAGACCGTGTCAGCAATGACATCTCTAAAGGATTTGTTGAATCCGACCCGGACCTCACGTCCATCTTGCATCAAGTTAGCCGCTACTGAAGCGAGCTACGAACTGAAACCCGGAATCATCCAGATGCTCCCAATATTCTTAGGAAAACAAAACGAAAATCCCTATTTTCATGTTAGGGAATTCGAGGAAATATGTAGCACAATCAGGATTAGAGACTTGAGTGACGAGTCTATTAAACTTAGACTATTTCCCTTTTCACTAAGAGACAAAGCCAAGTCGTGGCTATACAGCTTGGCTCCTCAGTCAGTTGAAACCTATGCCCAACTTACCTCAGCTTTTATTCAGAAGTTCTTCCCTAGGAACAAAATCTCGTCTGTTAGGCAGAAAATATGCACGTTTTCCCAGCTAGAGGGAGAATCTCTGTATGTGTATGTAGAAAGGTTCAATGACTTATTGTCCCAATGCCCAGACCACGGTATAGAGGAGTTAAGGCTAGTTCAGATCCTCTATGACGGTTTGGACTACGCATCTATAACCTTGGTCGAGTCGTTGTCAACTGGAGGGTTCGACAGTAAGACTCCTGCTGAGGCGATGAAACTTCTGAGGGACATCGCCGAGAAAACCCAGCAGTGGGAGAGCAGTAGAGAGCCAAAAAGAACAATTCTTCTAGGAAGAGGAAATGTTAATAGGGTAGAAGGATCTTTTGATCCAAAGGCCCAAATAGAAGCCTTAGCTAGAAGGCTAGAACTGGTCGAAATGAATCAAGCTAGTAGTTCAGAGCCCAACCAATTCGAAGAGCATGCTTTTGCTCTTTATAATAACACTAGATTTGATAACCAGAGAACGTTCGACCCATATTCGGAATCTTATAACCCTGGCTGGAGAAACCACCAGAACCTTTCTTGGTCGAAAGGCCAGGCTCAAGGTCAGTTTAGTAATGCTAAAGGTCCTCCAGGCTTCAGTTATAAGAATTCGGCTGGTCCAACTCAGCCCAGCAATGACGAAAAGAATGAGCAGAGATTCCATACCTTGGAAAAAGCAATCTCTAATCTACAAACCACAGTTAGTGACATTGCTGCGGCCCTGAGAGAGAGAGAACCTGGTAGGTTCCCTAGTCAACCCCAAACCAATCCTAGAGGAGTAAATGAAATGTCGACTGGTGAGAAATCATCCAGTCATGTGAATGCAATTATAACCCTTAGGAATGGTAAGGTAGTGGATAACAAGGTAACTAGGCCTGATAGTGAACAAAATGTAGTTCACCCTGACCCAATAGATGAAGAGACTGATAAAGTCTCTGACGAGCCTGAGGCAACCATTCAGAGAACCGATTTAATGCCTAGAGCCCCATACCCAAGGTTGTTAGCACCTACTAGGAAGGAATCCAATTTTAATGAAATAATGGAAGTTTTTAAGAAAGTCACGATCAACCTTCCATTATTAGATGCAATTAGGCAGATTCCTGCTTATTCCAAGTTTCTGAAGGACATGTGTACGCGAAAGAGAAAACTTAGTGTACATAAGAAAGCTTTTCTAGCTAGTCATGTAAGTTCAATTATACATAGTAGTACGGCCCTTAAGTACAAAGACCCAGGTTCCCCAACCATAGCTTGCACAATAGGAAACTACCGGGTAGAAAGAGCCTTACTCGATTTAGGAGCCAGTGTGAACTTACTGCCGTACCATGTGTACCTCCAGCTAGGACTAGGCGATTTGAAACCGACTCAGATGACTTTGCAGTTAGCTGATAGGTCTGTGAAAATTCCTCGTGGTGTCATAGAGGATGTTTTGATTGAAGTGGATAAATTTATTTATCCAGTGGACTTTGTTGTGCTTGATACCAGACCTGTGCCTGATCCAGAGAATCATATACCGGTTATACTAGGTCGCCCGTTCTTAGCAACATCTAATGCGATCATTAACTGTCGTAACGGTGTTATGAACTTGTCTTTTGGTAACATGACTATTGAGCTGAATATCTTCAACATTAGTAATCAACCACCTGAGCTAGATGACTCCACCTTAGAAACCGTCAACATGATAGAGACCCCAGTTCAGGAGTCATTACCAAACACTTTGATAGAAGACCCGTTAGAAGAATTTCTAGCCCACTTTGGATTAGAGTTTGATGAGTTAGGTCCATCAGAAACCTTACCTGTGATTGTAGCTTCAGATTTGGATAGTGACCAAGAGAATAGGCTAGTAACAGTGATTCAGGACAATCAGAAAGCTTTAGGATGGACCATAGCAGATATTAAGGGAATTAGCCCAACAGTTTGTATGCACCAGATCCATTCATAGGAGGAATCCAAACCGTCTAGGGAGATGCAGCGTGGGCTCAACCCATTAGAAGATCCATTAGAGAAATGCCTAGCCAACTATAGAATTGATGGCGATAATGATAGTGTTATTAATGAAGTGAGCACTTTGTTAGGTTCTACACCACCAGATTGTACTTTAGAAGAAGCAATTGACTATTTTCGAGAATCTGACGATCCGGAAATGAGGGAAATTGTTATTAGTCTATCTAGAGACACTGAAAACTCTAAGTTTGGGGGTGACTATCATTCTCCATGTGCTATACCATTAACTCTTAGGAAGGTCCCTAGATTGGGACCTGACATATGCACGTCTGCCATTGTACAAGATCATCTTCGAGCTAGATCCAATGATCATCCTGTTCAGAAAGAAGTTCAGTTGCCAAAAACCAATCCTCTGGTCGATGCGGTTTACCTAAATAGGGATCAAAGTGTGTTCAGATTGTTTATCTTTGTAGCTTGCTGCTGTTTCCTTCTATTGTGGATAACACTATTTGATTCAGATGATCCACAGTTGTTCAGATTATTGCTATATGATTTAAGGAGGTAACTTACGCTCATGCGACACGGTAATATCTTTCCCTAATTCCTTTTCGTGCAGTGTTTAGAAACATTGAGGACACTGTTTAATTTAAGTTTGGGGGTATTGGGAGACTTTTTAGGATTAATAAGATTTGGAATTTAGAAGCATGTGAACAATTCGGGGTGACACTAACCACTCTAGGTAGATTGAAACTTAGCCATTTTGCTATAAGGATTGGTGTGCCCAGCTAGATGGTCTATTCATAAAGGAGACAGAGTTCAGGTGTTAGAAATAACATGATAGTGTCACCACCACATCACGTTCTGTTTTATTATTTGCAATTTTGTGTTTCTCTGAGAGTATTGGTGGGTCCTAGCATCGACATGTTAATTAGCACTGGAATGACATTTAGTGTGTTGAGATCATGTCCCACATGAATAATTCGTTAGTGTTTTTAGAGTTATGTGTGTGGTCCCCCTGTCTCCGTCGCCTAAGCAAGCGTGGAATGCAGGATCCATGGGAACACACATGTATTAGGTGTCAGAAAAAAAAAAAAATCGAAAAAAAAAGAAAAGAAAAAAAATCAAAAAAAAAAAAGTTAGAAAAAAATTGAGAAAAACATAGTATTTGGTATTTTAAAGTTCTCCCTGTCTCCGTCGCCTAAGCAAGCGTGGAACGTAGGATCCATGGGAACTTGTAAATATTTTATTTAGTAGTAACCGTTGAAAATAAATGGGGAGTATCTCGACACACTAGGTTTCATCTCGGTACTGACCTTCAGACAGATATGGGACACATCGTTCGCCTTAGTCAACATTTGCGATCTTCTACAGTCTACGTTCATCTTCGAAGTCTTTTCATGTGATGGGTGGTTAGATAACTGTCTGAGTAGAACTCTATTGTCTTAGATATGAATTTTAGTATGCTTGAGTTAACACTTGTGTACAGTGATTGGATCCATAAAGGGTAATGGTCCCAATAGCCGAATATCTAAGTAGCCAACTAACTAGCTTGTTTAGTGTTTACCCTTAATCGTTCACGTGTTGCTAAGATCTGAATTCAGGTTTTGTGGGTATACCTCTTGTAAACCCTCACGAGAGAAAACTCGTCCACTAGGGACACCTAGGGGTTTAATGGCTTGCTGCATATGCTAAATGTAGTCGCGATTCCTGCGAAAGTGAGTTAGGATTTTTATTTTCTAGATTAGATTATCTCGAGGACTAGCAAATAAATAGCATACTCTTCATTATCGATGTTGTCCATGAGGTCTTTATGCTCACTCGTTGGAGGCACTCCTGCATTGATGCACCCATCTATCTTATTCGACAAAAATGCAAACCTTTTTTTTCTGGTTTTAGGCAATAACAATCAAACGATTATTATCTATAATATTGACCCGTAATACTAAAATCAAAAGGAAATAACATTACGTACCAGTCTTTCATAGCCCGAGGGTTTGTCTTTGATGATGCACCTATATTCGGGCACCCTGGTGCTCTTTCCTTTATCTTCACGGATCACGTGAAGATGAGAATGCTCCAGGATCTTCTTCATCAACTCGGGTGACAGGTTTCCCCTGGTTGATCATAGATTGCGTTTTCCCAATGTTCAACCGATGGGTTACCAGAGTAAACAATTGTGTTAGAGTCCTTACCACAAACACAATTCTCCATGTCCATCTCGAACCTGCCCCTGAAATGACTCAAAGGTTGTTCTTGGACAAAAACTAGTTGACGCATCACCCTTGTGGCATTGTACATTACATATCCAGTTGGATGCCACAAGGGTCCATATTAGAACGCCAACTCAGACCTTCACACTATATGACCATTAGCTAGGTCTTCCCTGTAAGGATCAAAGCATACATCTTTGGATGCCATGGAGTTTCCTCCTCAGAGTAATCAACTCCTGCTCCTTGATCCTTGAATGGTTGCCCGAAAAGATGTATTTTGTGCCTCGGGTTGTGCCTTTCTCCCATACCGGGTTCTCTCTGGCCAACTCGAGGGACGGGAAGTAATCATAGATCCATGTCTAGTGTACAAATCAAACCATCAATGGAGTTACCAAAATACCTGGAGTAAGCTCACGTTCCCGGCTATTTGGCTATTCTTCTCCCGGGATGCCTTTCTCATCTCTTCCATCAAGAACGCAAGACATGCGGTGCCCCACGAATAGTCTTGAACTTTGTGGAGGGGATGCAAAAGTTGTAAAAAGTTGCGTCCACCCGGTTGCCACTAGCATTAGGGAAAATCACACATCCCAAAACACAGAGCAGATATGCTGTGGCTGCAGCATTGACCTCGTCATCGCTAAACTCTGGGTTCAAAAGACAATATGTTAAGAATGGTGTTTTATAATTATTACCTCAGTAGAGTAGATTTCTTTGGCCCAAGAATCCTTGTACCCAAACAATAGATCTCCTTCATCTCTTGGGAGGACAGGGATTTGACCTTGTTGTAGACCCTTCATCTTCAAAGAATCGGGGACCTTGTGTCCTCCTTTCTTCCTAGCTTGCTTCTTTGTAGCATTTTCTTCTTCTTGTGTACCACTTGTTCCACCTTCTTCGAAGTATCTATCTTGTGGAGCACTTGGTCCTCCTTCTTCTTCGTTTGTACTTCTTGGAACGCTTGGTTGAGTTCCTTCGGTTATAACAATTCCCCTAGTGCTCGTTTGTCGTCTTGCACTAGCGGTAACCTTTTTACCACCTTCACGATAAGGCCCCGATAGAATTGTATTGTAGTCTTGCTTAGAACGCCTTTCCCTTATTTGATACAAGATAAAGAACAATTATTTCAATACATAATCGATAGACAAAGTACATTGAACTTAACATATTGTTAACAATCGGTAGTTAAAAAAACAACGTAACTACCGATTGTGTACAATCGGTAGTAAAAAAAAACTACTTAACTATCGATTGTGCACAATCGGTAGCTCGGTATCTATATTATCTACAGATTGTTAACAAAAAAAATGGAACACAAAACTTTATGGACAAACGTACAATCGGTAGTTACATAAAAAATTTAACTACCGATTATCACTAAAATTGGATCCAGTAAAACAATCGGTAGTTTATGTATAAATCTAACTACCGATTGTGATCGATGTTTTTGAGGATCACTAATTAGCACAATTGGAAGTTTAACCCTAAACGAAACTACCGATTATCACTACATTTGTATTCAGTAATACAACCGGTAGTTTATGTCTAAATATAACTACCGATTGTGAAGAATATTTTTGAGGATCACTAACTTGCACAATCGGTCGTTTAACCCTATACCAAACTACCGATTATCACTACATTTGCATCCAGTAAAACAATCGGTATTTTATAACCTAAACATAAGTACCGATTGTGCATGATTTCCATGAGCAGTGAAGAACACTAGCACAATCGGTAGTTTAATATAACCACGAAACTACCGATTATGCAATCTAACCTAAAACCCTTGATATTTTAGTGACTAATTCATGCGATTCAATCAATATAAACACAAAATATGGCAAACCCCTTAACTTATTGGAGCCATCAAGTGCTCGAGAGGCTGATTGTCGGAATCGGTCTCCGTTTCTAGCTCTACCTCTTCGCGTTCTTCGTATTGTTCTTCAACAATCTCTCGATCTCTTATTCTTGTGGCAAAATCTGGCCACTTTGTATTAGGAGGTTGACGATTTGTTTTCTTCTGTCAAACCATCTTTAGATTGTAGTAACGACGATTAATTGGTATATGATTAATCGGTTGAAGATGAATTCGATTGTGCCACAATCGGTAGTTTGAAAAAATGGAAGAAGAAGAGAAAACAAAATTTCAAAATCGGTAGTTTGAGAGGAAGTGGAGTGAAATAGGTTTAGGTTTAGTTTTTATTAGTGAAAGGTTTTTTGGTAATTATTTGATTAGTGAAAGGGTATTTTAGTATTTTTACATACCCCTAGGTCACCCCTTAGCCACATCCATAGGATTGACTCGCCCCTAATTAGTTTTTGGTCGCCCTTAAATTCGCAAGGTTAATTATCAGGCTTATTGACATTGAACCAACCACTAATTGTGAAATACATCCCTTCCCCGGCTGCACCTCGATTTCCTCTTGAGTGTTCTACGCAGCAGGGAACTGTCTTGATGATGGAGGGTACAATATGCTCTCTGCAGCGTCTAATGATCACTGCTCTGCAACTCGTGAAGGGTGTTAGGCCTCAAATGTGCAATTTGAGTTTCCAAGTCACTATGCACCCAATGAACTGCGCAAGCTTGACAGATTCCGATGGAGGGTACGTTTGCTCTCTACATCATCTAGTCTAACATTCAGCCCTTTGCAACCCGCGAGGACTATTCGGTCTCAATATTCAGTTTGACCATTTAAAGTAGTCATTATGCACCTGATGCACTGCCCAAGCTAGGCAGCTCAGTTATTATGGTTTTATTAAAAATTTCAATTATACCATCAAGGGTATTTGTAAAGTTGTACAAGAATATTTATAAAGGCCCACGAATAATAAAGGTATTTATTTAATTTCCACTATATTTTAAATAGTAAATTGTAGGAAACTTGTAACCTTTTACTTCCCATTCTCACAGTCGTGAAAAATATTATTTTTTTAATAAAAATCATTTTTTTACTTTTTTGTCTCTTCTTATATATGGACGTATCAATAAACCAGCAATTTCTAGAGTGGGTAAAACAATATATAGACGCATCAACAAATTGTTGGCTACAATTTATTTTGCCAATAACAAAGTTTTAACGGCACAATTTTAGATTTGCTTCGTTTTTGTTTAGATGACAAATCAATTTCATCAGTATAAATAAAATTAAAAAGAAAAGTTACACCTTGTCAGCAATAATATCTTCGGAGATAAAAAAAAATTCATCATTAAAAAAACAATCTAATTGTTACTACAAATTATTTGGATACTAATCCATAGTGTTGGTGCATACAACAATTACATGGAATTCCATTTTGTGCTATTCTTATCATCTTAATGCTTCTTAATCCATAGTGTTGGTGCTTACAAAATCATTTACTCAATCAACATTCAAAATTTTCAAAACCATTCAAATAATATTGAAGTAGAAAAACATAATAGTTTTGAGGTTTTTCTAATTGACAACCATGGCTGAAGGTACGATTTAATCTATTTTTTAGGGTTTGAGATCTATCTTTTAGGGTTTGTAAGATAAGTATCACTAGGTTTTACATTTAGGGTTTAAATTTATTTCATTTTTTTGATAATGTCCTTGCAGAAACTCAGAAGATTACAAAAGAAATTCAAGAATTTAAGGATCCAATTTCGAATGTAAAACAAAAGGAATCTTTTGTTACTGAAAGGCTTGAATCATCTGGGGAAGAAGATAATTTATATGCAGAAATTGATGAGTTGATCATTATGGCTACCGATGTGGGAAATAATTATCGACTAGTTGGAGGTGGTCGTCACCTCCGGCAGCTTAAGAAAATGGTGGATGATCAGCAGAAAGACAAGGTTCATTATTCTGTAGAGAAGTTTTTAATTAAAAAATTCAGAGGTAATCCATGATTGGCCGACCCAAAGGGATGCCTTCTATATGATTGGAAAAATGCACCATATATATCACAAAGAATGTCCAGGAAAATTAAATACGTTTTTCTGGTTATTTTAATTTCATGAAATGAAGATTAAATTTAAACACACTTAAACAAACACATTAGCAGTTCAAAATTCTTTGAAATCACCATCAAATCGATCGAAATCGATCAATTTCTCTATCATTTTCATTCAACTTAGAAAATTAGTCAAAGCTAAATTTTAAAAATCCATTGAGTTAATATAAAAGAAAATCAACTTCAATTATCACAAAGAATAATAAAATCTATGTTCAAGCCTAATGTAACTTTAATTTGAGTCATTTCGATCAAAATTTACAGCTGCAAAGATCTTATGTGCTAGAAAAAAAAACAGAGCAATTACCAGTACATTCGGATTTATCGCGGGTTAAAAGACAACGTTGTCGGGTCTTGTTTCACAATTTGTCTTAAACAAGACATTATATAGGGATAAGGTTGTACTTTGTTTGTTAACTTTCTGGGCCTGCTGCAGTTTCATTCTATTTTGGATATCATTATTTTATTCAGATGAGCCACAGTTGTTCCGGCTATTCTATATGATTTTATGAGGTGACTAATTCTTTCTTAGTCTGGCTGAAGACTTTAAACTTTGCACTTCTTTGGAGGTAACCCATGCTATTGCAACACGGTAATATCTTTCTTTAACTCCTTACTTTCGATTTGTAAAAGTTTCTCCTTGTTCATGCTTTAAATCATTCATCTTTAGAACATTGAGGACAATGTTAGATTTAAGTTTGGGGGTAACGGAGAAACTTTTAAGTTGAAATATGAAACTCCAAAGTTTATAAACTTAAAAATTTCTCCGTTACCCCCAAACTTAAAAGTTTCGCCGCCAGGATGGAGTAGAGTGTTTGAGATTATTTAGACTATTATTCGGACCAAAGCCGCCAGGATGGAGTAGAGTGTTTGAGATTATTTAGACTATTATTCAGACCAAATGAATTATTTTTTTTCGAGTATTGACACTTTGATAGTAATATGTGTGTGTTCTCCCTGTCTCCATAGCCTAAGCAAGCGTGGAACACAGAATCCATAAGAACTATCATGTAAGATGGCGATAAGGAGCATGCGCTTGATTTATTTGATTCAATCATGTTCTCAGTACATTTAATAAAATAAAGATAGTTGTTTAATTTTCAATAAATTGGTCACTGGGACACTTGTATATACCAGCTGAGTCGATATTAGTATAAGGAGTAAGACTAGTGGGAGTGTATTTCAGTCCATTAGGATTTATCATGGCACTGACCTTCAGAAAAATATGGAAAACATCGTTCACCTTAGTCAACACGCGCAAACTTCATTTTGTCCACATCCATCTTCTAAATCTTTCCATGTGATTGAACTTTGACAGATTCTGAGTATCGTGGTTGAACGACTATCTGAGTAGAGCTTTGTTTTCTTATATATGAATTTTAGTATGATGAATGCAAACTCGTGAACAACAATTGGACTCATATAGGGTAATGATTCTCATAGACGAAGAATTTAATATGCCAACTAACTAGCTTGTTTAGTGTTTACCCTCAATCGTTCACAGGTAGCTAGGGTTTGGAGTAGAAGGTTTTGTGGGTATATCTCTTTTAAACCCTCACGAGACTATAACTCGTCCGATAGGGACAATATGGGTTTGAAAACTTGTTGCACACGCTAAGTGAAACCGGGATGCCTGCCAAAGTGAGTTAGGAATTTTATTTTATTTTTATATTAGATTTGCTCGAGGACTACCAAATAATAAATTTGGGGGTATTTGATAGACCCATTTTTGTGTCTAATTTGTTCTTAATTCTCTGTATTATTAGTGCTCGATTTTATACTTATTGTGTGATTTTATGTGTTTGTAGGTATTTTTGAGAAATAAATATTTGTGAAAAAATTAGATCAACAAGTGATAAAGGCACCCACCAAATTATTAAAGGCACCAATGCTGGTTGATAAAGTTAACCCACTTCTGGATAGGGGCACCTCCCTTCTTTGTTTCAAAAAGATGAAAATGGCGGGAATAATTCTCTCTCGTGAGAAAGTTATCTGAGTTAGTTGAAATCCTAATTTTAAGGGATTCAAAAGGTGGTCTCGACTTATAAACATGAAATAATATTCACAACATGTTTTAACATGTTATTGGAAGTCTTTTCACGCCGGAAAACAAGCTGGAAAAAAAATCAAACAAAGGCCGAAAAATATATTTCTCTTCGGATTCGGATTTACATGAATTTGAGTTTGTTTTGGATTGTATTTTGGGTCCTAATCTATTAAGGAATAATAGGGATACTATCTAAGACCTATAAATATTAAGAGGAGAAAGAAAAATCAGCAGAGGAGGCTCGGGAAGAAAACAGGAGAAAAAAGAAAGTTCTGCTGCTAAATGGGAAAAATAGAGATACAACAACAGTTTGTTCAACCTAACAACAACGTTTATCTTCAGCTTTGCAACGTTTATCTTCAGCTACAACGGTATCTTCAACCCATCAGCAACGTTTATCTTCATCTTTGCAATATTTATCTTCAATCTCCATTGCAACAGTTAATCTGTAACGCCTAAAAAACGTTGCAGATTTCCTTTTTTTATTATTTTCAGATTTTTTTCTTCTTCTCAAGCACTTTTGAGCCATGTACCAATCTTTCGAGAGTGTTTTGAGCATGATGAGCTAAACCTAACCACTGGGACAATGGAGGAAGCCATATTTCATGAATGAATGGTAACTATTTTTGATTCTTAATGACTTCCATTAATTTTTAATTGATTTATGATTTTTATTAATTAGTTATGATTTTGTTTGATGGTGTATACTGGGACGTAAGAGCTTTTGATGCGCCATGCTTGTGATTTATAGTTAATGTTTTAGAAATCTACTTTTGGCAAAGAAACATAGTCAATAAAAGAGCTGTAATTGTTAAAGAATCATTGTAGAAATCATTCAGAAGTGATTTTGGTCGTTCCTGAGTCCAGTTCTTCCAAATATTGTTAAAATCTTTTACTTATTTTCTAATTTAAATTAAAATTAGGTCTAAAACGAATCTTCACAAGTCTCAGCGAAGGAACTATTTTTACCACTTTTCTAAAACGACCAGCAGTAAATAAGAGAAGTTAATGCTTCCAAAAAAAAAAGACCCCATCGCTTCCCCACCCTGAACTGGTTTTTTGAGGATTTTTTCCTTCTGTGAAACCCTAATAGTAAAATCCACCATGAAACCCCCATTTTTCTTAGCTAAATCATGTTCTCAACCGGCCCTAGGGATGATAAAGGCTAATTAGTACTTAGATCTTTGGTATGATCATGATTTTCAAATATTTTCTTTCGATTTGATTGAGTAGCTTCTCTGTTGATGATTTGGGTTTCTTATGTTGCTCTTATAATTGAATTTTATGGTGATTATTTGGTTTATTCTTCTTAAAATTATATCTCCTCTGCTCAACAAACAGTATTTGTCCCAATCAGATAAATCTTATCCCTATTTAATTTAATCAAATCAGTATTTTAGATCCCTGATTTTCACCTGCATAACCTTATCTCCAATCCATGTTAAAGAAATGTTCCCAATAAAAGATTTTCCTGTTGATAATGTTCTCATATTATCAAAGATATGTTCCAAACCCCTTACCCATAGCTACAACCAATGTTCTCATATTATCAAAGATATGTTCCAAACCCCATACCCATAGCTACAACCAAGGTTATTAGGCTCGTACGAATTTTACGAGCCATGTCAAGCTTTTTCAAATCGATTCACAACACTTTTATGAAGCGCACCTACGAAGACTAGTAAGATTCTCTTTTTTATATGCAACTTTGACTCTTTTTACAGAGTTGACCCAACTGAAGTAGCTGAACTTTTTCAGTAGTTTATCCTCATCAACCGGTTTCTATGGTAATTAGTGAGGATATATAAGCTACAGTACAATGAAGAGAAGATCATAGTAACTTGGATTAGTAATCTTTTATTCAAGTTTTTGTTCGATGGTAAGAGGTACCCTGTTTTGAAAGGTGAATATATAGTAAACAATGAGAACGAGCCAGCGATGGAAGAGGCTTTTTCTGATTTTAGTTTCAGGAAGCTAAAGATTTTGTTGAGGTTTGTGTTCGTGATGTTTTTGGTCATGAAGATAAATACTCATACAGTTATTGAAGCTAATGCTGTAATGATTGAAGTAACCATGCAGGCAGAGGTATTATGTGATGAGATTATGGTTGTGAGTTTAAAGTTATGTGATTTAATGCTAACGAGGATGAGATGGATAATGGATGAGTTAAAGAATATGCTAAATTGGAAATAGGTTGTTGATTTCAAAAGATTAGATGAGGTGTCATCTTTAATATACGTTGATGATACAATTGTCAAGGTGTCGAAACTTGAGGAAGAAGAAGAAGATATAATGGCTATTTTGGTGACAGCAATGAGAAAAGCATTTCTTGTCTGCCAATTCCGGTTCATAAATACAAATAAAATGCTGCAGTTTTATATTATTGTTATTATGGTCGTAAGCATGAATTCAGCTGTAACATCGACGGACTTGTCCATGAGCGCATTGGTAAGGTTGATTAAAATTGCAGATATAGTTAATGTGGGAGTTTTATGATATATATAACATATATATTTTATTTTTTAATTTTCAGGGTATATATAAAATAACCATGAAACTCCATTTCACGCTTCAACTTGCGATTCGATTCTTTAAAATGAAAAACGAGTCATTTTACATTTTACGATTTCACAACCTTGGCTGTAACTATATATCACTACAAGAAAAACGGGCTTAAGCGTCTAAAATCTTAGCAAGAGTTCAGAAATTTAGTCGTTTAAATAGTTTAAGCGTCTAAAATTGTAACTGCCAGAAATTTTGGCGGCAATAAACATGTATCCACTATTATTTAGCAACGAAAAAATATACTTAATCCCTAGATCTTTTGTTCAAGTAATCTATAGCAACTAAAATAGTGATCATGTAGCTATTTACTTTGAGGCACCGACTCGTAGCAACAACAAAATAAATTGGTTGGTCAAACCTCTCTCAGCAACTAAGTTTGAGCCACAACCAAATATGTTTAATTGCTAGATCCGTTTTTCAAGTAATTTATAACAGCTAAAAGTTGATCATGTAATTATTCAGTTTGAGGCACCGACTCGTAACAACAACAAAATAAATTGGTTGCTCAAACCTCTCTCAGCAACTAAGTTTGAGCCACGACCAAATATATTTAATTGCTAGATCCGTTTTTCAAGTAATTTATAGCATCTAAAAAAGTGATCATGTAGCTATTCACTTTAAAGAACAAACTCGTAGCAACAGAAAATGAATTGGTTGCTCAAACCTCTCTCAGCAACTAAGTTTAAGCCACCACCACATGTTAAAAAAGAGAATTACTTGATAAAACCTCTCCCAGCAACTAAGTTTAAGCCGCCACCATCATTTCAAAAGAGAAGTCAGTTTTTAATGTAGACATTTAAGAACTTAGTATTAATCCAACAAACTTATTATTTATTTATGGGAACATGAAAACACGTTTAAATCAATATTAGGATTTATTTATGGAAACATGAAAACATATTTAAATCAATATTTTAATTCATTGTGATCAAATATTTGGATGTACAAATTAAATTTTTTAACATGACTCGTTTAAATTGACTATAATTAAGCTTTTTTTAAAAAAAATTATCAAGCTTTTAACAAGAAAAAATGCTTTCCTCGGTTCAGAATTTGTTGAGAAAAGTCAGGTAAGATACATGCCACTGCCAGCACTCCTGGATCATTTCTAGAGTGTTTAAAAAAATGATAATTTCACAAGACAGCAGGATGCGTATTATTCTTTTTTTTGTTTTTGTTTTTTGTTTTGTTAATGGCAATCATAATCTATTGAATCAAGAAAAAAAGAATCAGGAAAAACTAAACTAGGGCCAACGAACTCACAGATACCGGCACATTCCAAGATGTTTCAGTGATTCTTCTATATAAAACAAGGTGATCCTTCCAGGTCACACATTTGACAAAAAGCACGCTAAAACCAAGTAATACTTCCAGGCAAGACGTTTGCGAAAAATCATGCTAAACTGACAATCCTTGCAACTCAAAATATAGTACCAACTTCAACAGGGAACTAATGCTTAACACTAAACTATATATCACTATTCATTCGATTGAATGTTATGTAAACAATTGATATTCATGGTTGTGGAACAGTCCACACTGGCATGCAAATAGACTGTCAGCCAGGATTACAATTTCATCTCATTAGAAATTTAAAGTCGTATATAAAGCTGCAGGAAGTTGTAATGAGAGGCTAAAGTTTGTTTCTCTTGATTAAAACGAAGTTGTACGTCCTTAGCATCCCGCTCCATCTTCTCCCTCAACTCACGAACTTCGTTCTCTAGATTCAAAACACAGGAAATTTCTGGCAGATAGTAATCCTTCTTTCTCTTCAAGTATAGATCGAACATTGGAAAGATCACCTTGAGAAGAAGCATCTACTTCTTCGTTAGCAGCATCACATAACTTTATCTTTTGCATCTACTTCTTCGTTAGCAGCATCACATAACAGTTGGACTTTATCTGAATCGATTCCAATGACACTGACCATGGCACTTTTAGCTGCATCTGCTGCATCCTGGCATTAGCTTCATGGTTTAGGAGCGGGATCAAACCCCTTTGGAGCTGTTCACTCACAAGAAAAGAAAAAACAGCATTCAGGAGAAAAAATTATTGAAAGTAAATTGGGAATATTCATATAGATGTTTATCTCAACGAAGCATTCCTAAATTTACTTTAAGCAAACCTAAAATGATTCTTAATATCATGACGCTGAACAAAGATGTCTTATCCACTTATAGATTTGGTCAATGGTTTTTTATCTTCTGGAGATCAGGTTTTTTGCTTTAAAAAAAAGATTTATAAAAAAAAAAAAAAAAAAAACAGTGCAGTTACAAGAACAGAGTCAGACCTTGGTACTTTTCCTTGACGGCGTGGATCGCACTCAGTAGCCTGTCGAAGAGCTCTTGCAAAAGCCTTAAACGTTGCCTCAGTAATATGGTGAGAATTTTTTCCAGCAAGCTGCGCTCAACACAAATTGGAATGTTCTGTTACAAGGGGAACAAGAAAAAATTCCAGAGTGTAATAGTGCAATGTAGAAACTAAGATGATACCTTGATACAAGAACCACCCTCATTGGAATGTCCAATTCGGCTAAATAGTAAATAAGTTTGATTTGTTTAACAATGCTAACATTTAACACTAATATTCAAGGGCATTACTTGTCGGATATGAAGGGTCATTCCAGAGGTATTCATCAAAGGCGTAACAGTTACGAACCCTATGGCAACACAAGAATTACTCCTTATGATAACATAAGAATTACTCAGCACATTCAAATATACATCTATAAAATTTCAAATCTCAGTGGTTTACATCACTCAAGTAAATGTCCATGAACAAAAGAAACATGTAGAATGATATGACACTTGGGACATGGGATGAGGTAACCTTAGAAGATCCACATAAGAGTTTGAAAGCTTTGCGAATGTAACTAAGAGCTATGGATAACCCTCATATATCTTTAAATACAAATTGAAGTAATTAGATCGCATCCCTTTCAAACAAGACAACTATTAAAACATCATTAACCAATTGAGTCCCTCTAGTCCTCATAACCCAAATTCTATTCACACCTTAATTCATGATCATTCTTTCCAAAACTCCAATCACTCAAAATAAAAATTAGAACGAGACAAGCCACACCCCATCCTTTCAAACCCTAAGTCGCTTCCGAATAACTTCTCAATAGTATTTCAAGAGGGCAGCAGATTGCCTAGTCCTCCACCAGGTTAGGTCATATTTAAATCGGTTGAGACATTCAACTAATCAACAAATTCTTATACAGCAGTACAAATATCATTGTCTATCTACAGCTAGTTGGTAACATATCCCGAATTCATATATCTAACAAACATTCCGTAATCAAGGAAGAATTTCCCTATCTAGCACAATTCACAAAAAAACAAAAAGCCTACAACAAAAAGAGCCTTAAAAAAGCAAATTGATAATTAATCAAATTCAGTTTTGGCTGTAAAACTCAAAAATTGATCAAAATTTATACTTTGAGCCATCAATTTTGACCTAGTAAAAAAACCCGAAGAATATACCTTTGTTCCTTATATTCCAAATTGGAAAAAACGAATATTCTTAAATCGAAGAAATTTACAATTCTCTTCTGGATACAGTTCCGGACACAAACATCTACATAAACCCCACAAAAATTCATTAACAAAACCAACCAAAAACCCTAACAAAAAAAAAAGAAATCAAAAGAAAAGAAAAACAAGTTATTCCTGCACATAAAGAGGTTTGGAACCCAAAGAGCATAGAATAAATCACGAGCCCATTGTTCTTCCTGCACAAGTCAAACAAGTTAAAATATGCATGGATTAATATAAGATCCCTTCACAGACAAAACAGATAGATACTCATGAAAAAAAATCTTACGAAAGTGAACAAATTACAGAAGATGACATCAATAAAGCATCCAACTATACCTTTCCATGATTCTTCCTTAGATCTAAGAACTCAAAAATATCGGCATGCCATGGCTCCAAATAGACAGCAAATGCACCTAATCTTTCTTTAGATAATCTGCAATAGTCGTGATGGTGTTGAATGATCCAGATTCGTGGTGGTGGTGATGTTGCAGTAGATGGAACTAGTTTTTCTCCTAAATCGGCTCAAATTGGAAGAGAGACAAAGAGAGAGAAAAAGAAATACTAAAAATGAAGAGATTTTTTTTAGGGTTTTAAAAACAAAAATTTAACAGTGGATAAGACACCTCATACGGATCAGGGAAAGATTTTAATGGTCCAGATTCGATGTTGGATGCTCATACGGATTGTGTGTTAGTTACCGTTGTGTTAAAACAAAAATTTGAAAGGTTGATTTCGGATGTCGGAAGCGGATATTTTTATCGGATATTTAGTGTTATGGTAACGTAACGGATTTCGGAAATTATGATTCATCAAAAATATTTTATTTTTTTTGTAATTAGGGTTCTTAGTTTGTCATTTGTTTTAGTGTTATGATTTGATGAATTGGGTTGAACCCCAACCGAAAATGAAGAGATTTTTTTTAGGGTTTTGAAAACAAAAATCTAACGGTGATAAGCCACCTCATATGGATCATGGAAAGATTTTGATGGTCCAGATTCGATGTTGGATGCTCATACGGATTGTGTGTTAATTACCTTTGTGATTATAGTTGTGTTAAAACGAAAATTTGAAAGGTGGATAACAGATTTCGGATGTTGGAATCAGATATTTCTATCGGATATTTAGTGTTATCATAACGTAACGGATGTAGAGTTATCGTAACGTAACGTAATTAGGGTTCTTAGTTTGTCATTTGTTTTAGTGTTATGATTTGATGAATTGGGTTGAACCCCGACCATTAACTTCACTTAATCGATTTTTACTGGATTCCATGGGTTTATTTAGTTTTCGGTTAGTTCAAATCGAATTTCCATCTTGTTCACTTAATTTTGCTTGTTATATGTCAATCTTACCCGATGTCAATCGACCTTATTCAATTCTCTCATATTTTATCGGTTTCTCTCATTATCCATCATTTTGACCTAGTGCCCATTAACCTTGGGAATTTAAATTGGCCTCATTCAATTTATCTCATGGTTTTATTGCTAAGTTAAGAGTTCTGGTATAGATATTCATACTAATTAGATCGAAAAAGACATATTTTGGTTCACACAACTAGATATTGACCTCCAGTATACATTTTGATCAACCATATATTGACCTCCGATATACTCAATTTCAGACAATATCCATCAAATTTACGAATATCATTCAATTTCACTTGTTATCCTTCGACACACCGTAGGATTAAATGCAAACTGCACTAAATTGACGGATAAGGTTAATTTCTAGATTGTTATTTATATTTCCTTCAAATTCGATACAGTTTTAACTCATATTTTCCCATTTTGGATTTGAGTAAGTCTAATTTATCCAATTTGACTTATTGTCTTCAATTTTAGTCGAATTCATTTGAATCTCACTAAAACTTAATGAATGAGTCCGACTGAGACTGAATAAAACTTAATGAATTGAGTGAAATTGATGTAAATTGGTATAATTTGAGTAAGATCGATCAAAATTCAGAGTATTCAAGTCGGTTCGATAAAAAATTGAGTGAATTTTAGTGAGATT
>JAJJMC010023031.1:295655-315841 GCA_023531435.1 Papaver californicum
GAAATCGAGTGAAATTGATAAAAACTGATATAATTTGAGTAAGATCGGTCAAAATTGAGTGTATTCAAGTCGATTCGATAAACAATTGAGTGAATTTTAGTGAGATTGAAGAAATCATAGTTAATTTTGATTGATCGGAATAGTCGAGTAATATGCATATTACTATCGTAACGTCGGAAATGGATATTTCTATCGTAACGTAACAAATTTTGGATATTAGAATTTATCAAATTTTTTTTTGTAATTAGGGTTATTAGTTTGTCATTTGTTTATAAGTTATGATTTGATGAATTGGGTTGAACCCCAAAAAATGTTCAATTAAAAAGAATTGAGATGTAGCTTAATTTATTGTATAAAGTTAAGCTTTACCTAATAACAAAAAATATATGATCATCCCAATTGAAAGGAATTGGGACGCGAAGCTTGATGTCTCGTAGTTTAGAGTTAATGTTGCGACTCTTAATTTTTTGCATACATGAGACATCCCATTTTGCGTGTCTGATAAGTTTAACGAGTTAGGGGAAGAGGTTACTAATTATAATAAGGTGTACAAGACGAACATTACAGGTTGATGGTTCGGGGTTTAGGGTTTGGGGTTCAGGGTTCAAGGTTCAGAGTTCATGTACACCTTATTATCCTTAGTAACCTCTTTCCTAACTCGTTAAACTTATCGGACACGTAAAATTGGGTCCTTTTAATTGAACTTTTGTTAGGGTTCAACACTATTCATCAAATCATAACTTATAAACAAATGACAAATTAAGAACCCTAACTACAAAAAAAAAAAAAAAAAAAAAAAAAATTGATGAATCATAATTTCCAAAATTCGTTAGGTTACTATAGAAATATTCGTTTCCGACATTCGAAATTCGTTATCCATCTTTCAAATTTTTGTTTCAGTAAGATGGTAACTAACACACAATGTTAACTAACACAAAATGGTAACTAACACAAAATGATAACTAACACACAATCCGTATGACCATCCAACAACGAATCTGGATCATCAAAATATTTCCAAGATCCGTATGAGGCACCATCACCACCGTTAATTTTTTTGTATCAAAACCCTAAACAAAATTCTCTCTTTCATTTTCGACATTTTCTTTTCTCTCACTCCCAATTTGAGCCGCCTTAGGAGAAAACTAGGGTTCCATTTTCGACATTTGCTTTTCGACTGCAGCATCACCACCATCACCGCCGAGTCAGGGCTCACTCTTCTCATCGTCTCTGTTCTCCAATCTTGTTTTTGTTTTTCATTTGTTGAAGATTTGTTGAAGATTCCGAGTCAGACCTGCACATCTCTGTATGTATGTAAAATCTTGTTTTTTTTTTCATTTGTTTAAGATTTCGGTATTATGAACAAAACCTCAATCTCCTTGTTTATTTTTTTGATTAATTAATAACTAATCAGGCTTTTTGATGAGTAGAAAATGGGGCTGAAGTTTACCTCTATGGCTATAAACATCTGTGCCATTGAGATGAATACAGCTACCCTAAAATAAATAATTTCTTCACTAAAACCTTTTGATGAACTGCATGTGTCTAATTTCTTCATTTTTTTTGGTGATTGTGTGAAATTTATGTAGTGTGTGGTTTTTTCAGTTTTGGAATTTTCTTAGAATTTGACTCAATTGATTATTGGTTAGGTGAATTAGGTCTTAAACCCTTATTTCTATTTGTAATTAGCTTAAATTTTGTTACGTATCAAGTAGATTAGGGTTTTGAATGTTTCTAAGATTGTACTCAGAGGGTTGAATGTTTATTGTTTTCCTGGTTTGCTTGGGATTTAGTCGAGGTTTGTACTGGGCAGATAATCAAATCTGTCAATTATTAGCTTGGATGCCCTGTGCCTGTATGTTATGGAAACCTTAGAATGATGACATTTTCAAGTTAAAATTGGGCAAGTTTGGACCAGATTAAATATGGAGTAATGTCTCTTTGTTGGTCTTAGGTTTTTGAGAACATCTCAACTTCCTGCTAATTACCCCTCATATATAGCGTGCACAAAAAATGAGAGTTATACGTTCTAAATTGTAGTAATTGTCTACTTAGTGTAATAAGCATCAACTCGTGTGCCCTTGTTTTTGTCAATTTTATTGGTAGTTTCAATGTTTTCCACTTAGTTATGTGGGTATATCGATGCCTCTTTTTCTGTTTTTGAACCACTGTGGTCTCCCTATTATCACATGGAATTTGAGCTTACATGGGCTATTTGAAGTGTTTGTGACTGAAATACGTCATTTCAGTTTATGATATCTTTACGTACCTTCATTGATTGCATATTGTTTGTCCAAGAGGACAGGTATTATCTGATATGGAGTCTGGAAACGAGTTCATCATGTGTGAATACAACAGAGATGCTGACTCCTACAGGTGAACTATGCACCAACTCCAATTTTGTTTGTTCAAGTTTCAATACAATTGTGGCTGCAGTTCTTTGAACCTAAAGTATTTTTGCTACCATGAGGTATATTGCTTACTAGAAAATGCATCTACTCGGTTCTAGGAAACAAGATATGCGCACTATATGAATGTGAATTGGCATTGGCATTGCTAAGTGTACTTCCTTATAATAACCTGTATAAGTTCTCTTTTACGACTTAAGACACCTCTGGTGTAAATAGATAAAGCATTATCAATTTGTTTTTTTTCTTTCTCAAGGAAGCCCTATTTGTTCATCTGTTTTTTCTACCGTAGTTCACCTTGGTCAAACAAATATCATCCACCTCTGGAGGATGGGCAACAACCATCTGCAACATTGAGGCAACTGGAGATTGAAGCAAATGATATCTTCGCAATTTACCGTGACCAGTGAGGTCCTTTACTTGCATCCTCTTTCTCACTTGCCGTGCAAGTAATGCCAGCTTGAAGAGTTCAAATTTCCTTCTTTGATTTTGTAGTAATTGCATTTGTTGTGCAAAACCAAATGATAGGTATTAAGAAGGAGGCATTTCATCAGTATACATATGGGAAGATGAGGATAATAAAGGTTTTATCGCCTGCTTTTTAATAAAGAAAGGTTAGCTTTTCGTTTTCGTTTTCCTTCTCTTATAGTGGAAAAAAAGTATTCTTATCTGCCAAAAATTATTTTTGAGGGAACTGATAAGCACAATTTTTTGAGGCTCAAGATGGCTCAAAAACTGGACAGGGTCGAAGGGGTTATTTGCAAGAAGGTAGATGGGATGCCATTCATGTCATCCAGGTGGGTAGTACGTGCTACATTGTTAAAAATTTATAACTAAAGTGATGAAGATGTTATACAAAATGCTTGTATTATAACTATTGTTGTCTTCTTTATTTTTTAAATCTTTTTGCGTTCATGGTTATTACTAGGAGATTCTTTGATCATGCTGGGATTTTCTATTGAGTAGGTTGGGCCAGAGGACGACACAATGGCTCATTATTGCTTGACCAGTACAGTCATGCTCTCATTAACAAAAAACGACGAATCCTTGGGCAATTTTAATTTGTCTGGATCAATCAGAAGACAGGTACCTCTCTTCTGTATTAGTTTACGTTTGACCCTTTTGGGCTTGCTAGGATGCTATCGTTTTAAACACTAGATAATTGTCTCTAGATAGATCAGTTAAAGTTCGTTTGGGTTATTCTAAGGAAGCACTCACTGGATATCTCAGGAGTATGAATATGTTGTTTCTGAAAATTTTCTAGTTCTTAAAGCTTTGGCTAAGTTGCCTACATTCTCAAAAAAAATTCTTACCATGATCACTGTACTGTTTATGTTTAACACTACACCATGTTGCAAGTCGTGCTTCAAGCCTTCAGCTTAATCTTATAGCAGCAACCGGAAGTCTTTTATGGTCATAGCTTCGTCTTAACTATAGGTTTGATTCTGCAGATGAATCTGGACCTCGCAGTTGCAGATGGTCACCTTTGTAACATGGGAAAGATGATATAAGAAATGGAAAGTAAGCTGAGGAACTCGCTGGATCAGGTACTTTGATTTTTGATATCTGTTGTCTTTTGTTCATATATGTTAGTTCCACATAGATTTCTAGCTTGATGGGTCACTTGTGGCTGCATATATATCATCACATTGGATACAGTAGTATGTCAGAGATAGTATCTTTGATGGCCATTGCTGTAGTCATAATGAAAATCACGGAATTAGGCCATGAGTTTAGAGTCTTTAGACAGAATCACCATCAGATAAATTGGTGTCAATATTTAACAAACTTGTCAATATTTATAGGTTTACTTTGGATTAATATAGCGACTATTATACTATTAAGTTTTTCTTATTTGGCCAAGAGATTTGGATTGTTGCCATCTGAGTTAGGAACTGATAACTATGTTCATTTATCTCTGTCATATTAGTATTATCCATGTTTTCCCTGGATTTTTCTTACTGTAAATTTAATTTCCAAATGGATGTGTCACATTAACTGACCATTATTGTTGTTGCAGAGAACACTCAAGCTGGAGAGACCTCACTGCATTTGAAGGTGGTCCTTAAAAATCTTGGATCCAATCATTTTCTTAGTGGGCAACTTAGTTAAGCAAAGATCAAAGCTCTCAACCAGCATTACCCGAATGGAGAAAAATAAAAGATTAGATAGTATTTCTTTTTATCTTTTTTGTAAATAGTGTAATTTTTTTAAGAAATGGTATAAACTAAATTCTCTGATACAATAAAATATAATATAATTTTTAATTTTTAATTTGGTTCATAATTGTTTCGTATTAATTTTACTTTGGGATTATCTAAATCAGAATAACGAGCAACCAACTTGAGTAAAAACCTTTGGTAGCTTAAAATTTTAAGCAATCAATTTTAGACCAATCAAAACCAAAAATCACTTTCATTTGGTAGTTTAAAAGTTTAAGCAATTAACTTAAAGCCAATCAAAATAAGAAATTATTTTTAGCAAGCAAAAATTTAAAAGCTTAAAAACTTTAAGCAATCAACTTGAGTAAAAACTTTGCTACCTCAAAAGCTTGAGAAACCAACTTCAGACCAATCAAAATCAGAAATCGCTTTTAGCGAGCAAAACAATTTGATCATTTAAAACCTTAACCAAGCAAATTTAGCTCGAGTTGCTCCATGTATCTATCAACTAAGTATTTACAATTGCTTTAGAATGATTGGTATATCTGAAGCGATTGGTAGTTTACTTGCTACAAAGGTTGGTCTACATGTTAAGCGATCACAATTTTACTTGCTCCATGTTAATTGGTCTAAATGTTAAGCAATGAGAAAAGTACTCGCTTTAGGTTAGTTGGTTTATTACTAGAGCGATTGCATGGTCGCTCAAAGCTTTGACATACATGGCTTTGGGAAACTAACGGAGCGAGTGCCACTTTTAGTCGCTATAATGGTTATAGCGACTTAAAAGGGGCTTTAAGCGACTTAAAACGACCTGTTGCTCAAACCTGTTTTTTAAGCGACTTAATAGTATGCTCCTAATCCCTGAATTCTAGCAGCAATCTTTTCCCGATTTCTCCTTGAAGGTATTCCTTGTATGGCGTTGTTTTTCTTACCCACATTGTTTCAAGTTTAATAGTATGCTCCTAATCCTTGGAGTATGAAGCAGTAATCGATAGTCTCCTTTTTGGTTCTTTTTTGACCCTTGTTTATCTTGATTTAAAAAAAAATCGCCTTATTACTTCGTTGGTGTTTCCAGATTTTTTGTCAGTGAAGACAATTGGTTTGTACGTCTATTTGTTTAGGTTTGAATCATTATGATCTGGTTTGGGTACTAGAAGCAAGATCTTATGTACCTTTTGTTAGTTGCAGCTATGGGAACCTATTCTTAAAACCATATCTGACTTATCCCTAACTCATGAGGATTTTGCAGTCTCCTATACAATTTCTATCCTGAACACTTGATGTAGCTAGTTTCATTGCAGAAGATTTGAGATTATGGCAGATTCGATCCAGTATTTCCTTGTGCATTCATTAAGCTTCCATATATATCGCCTCAAAGATCAACTTTAAACCTAATTTGAAAATATTGAACATCTACAACAGAAGCATTATCAGAAAAATCTCCTAATGGTAATGATCATGATCAAAGTTTAGAAACTTCGTTGCAGATTTTAAGTTTCAAATACCACGGACTAACAACTATCTATATGCCTTAAGATGCATCTATATGGGCCAGTGGATATTAATCTAGACTTTGTAACTGAATTGCAACTAAATTGTAATAGCTTTTTATTTTCTATAGTTGTTAGTATTGTATTAGATGTAGTATAGGTTAAAGGTCTATTTGTTTGCTTGCTTGCTTAGTCCTGTAATCAAGTTCTTCTTCACTTTAAGGTATTTTAAGTTTTTAAAGAGTCTGTAAGCCATTGTAAGCTTGTTGTGGGTTCTAACAAAAAGAAATTTAATATGTTATATTTAGTTTAGTTAGTTTTTGTATCGATTAGTTTTGTAAGTGTTATCCTATAAAACACATCTTACTTGTTTTAGCTTTGAATGCTCTCTAAAGCATATTCTTTAGGTTATTGTCTCGTTCTTCAGTTCAATCTTCTGTATCAGTTAGCATTACAATCCTTGTTTGTTCCTCATATATTAAGTGTAATAGTGGTATTAGTCCTGTTGTAGCTTAACTGCAACCTTAGTTATGTATCGAGTATTCGATCCTCCTCACACAGACATGAGAAAGGATCCAAAGGATGACTTCTCGAATTATTTCGCCATCACCAGCATCCTTTGGCGAGAAGTTATGGATCAAGCAGAAACAAAAGGAGGTAATCAAGTTATGTTCGGGCAATATACCATAGCTTCTGGATACGATCGCGTGACTACAACCTCGGATCAATTTCATCGAAACCCTCTACTACCATCAAAAGTACAACTTTTCTTATGGAAAGCATTGACCGAAGGACTATCGACCTTCGACATCCAAAACCATTGCCACCTGCTCAACTTCAACATCATCCCCCGATGCAACTCTAGTCGAAGACTGATGTTCACATTCTGCTCCAACGTCATGCTGGTATAGATTCATGGCCTAGCAATCAGAATGTAATTGATGAATCTTTGGGTGCCACATACCCTCATGTAATAGCCATTTAGTAGTTTAATAAATCTTAAACTTCAAAATCCATTGTTACTATGCTTTTTTTTTTTTTGCAGTTTACCGTCAGTTGTTATCTTTGTTGGTGCATAGCAACTTTCAGTTGCCCATTCTAAACCAGAACGAATCACTAGAAAGGCTAGACACGAAATTTGACTTACAACCCGTTTGTTTGCACCTGACTTGGCGTCTGAATCTGACTCGGGCCGAGTCGGATGTCAGGCCGTTTGTTTTTAATTTTGAGTCAGTTCTGACTCGCTACCCGAGTCATACCTAACCCCTGACTCGAACCGTTTGAGTCAGGTATCAAAATACCCCTGACTCATTTGACCAAACCACTGACTCACATATTTTGAGTCAGATGAGTCAGATCTGACTAAAAAAAACAAACATATTTAGTCAGATCCAGATAAGTCATGTGATTTCAGTCAGATCCAGATGAGTCAGATCTGACTCAAAAAAACAAACATAGTGTTAATTGTCAGTTGATTCACATTGGACCAACCGGTAACCGTGAAATGCAACCCCTTCCCCGGTTGCACCTCCATTTTCTCTGAGTGTCCATCGCAACTGAGAAAACTGTCCTTCTGATGGAGGGTACAATCTGCTCTCTGCAGCATCTAATGATCACTGCTCTGCAACCCGTGAAGGGCTTTAGGTCTCAAATGTGGAATTTGACAGTTTCTAAGTTAATATGCACCCAGTGCACTGCCCCAAGCTTGACAGATTCTGATGGCGGGTGCATCTGCTCTCTACAGCATCTAGTCTAATGTTCAGCCCTTTGCAACCCGTGAGAATTATTCAGTTTTGACCATATAAAGTAGTCACTATGCACTAGTTGCACTGCGCAAGCTAGGCAGGTCAGTTTTGGGCATTTGGATTGAATGGAATAAGCCGAACTGTTAAAGTCTAAAAATGAACCCATAATATTTCTAGGGGAAGGAGATAATAGAACAAGAACGCCATTGGTCTGCATAATTTTATACTTTACTTTTGAAATGCATGGCAGGTAAGGACAAGTAACCCACGTTGGAATCCCAAAATTTATGCAGCCTTTGAAGTGATTCTCATACAAGATCCATGATGAAGTTAGAGCTCTTCGTCTTATAAGAAAGACAGCTATTTTACAGATTCACGTGTGTTACTCGAACGTGATTCTCTGTGCTTACTCTTTTGAGAGGAGCTGAATCTCACAAACCCTGCATTTTATAATTACCATCTGCCTGTCTCTCTCTCTCGTTCACTGATCATTGGCCACTGCTATATATACTGGAGCTAGCTAGAGTATTACAAGATCACAACCTCAGACATAATGAAAGTTTTCTGTGTCTTTCTTACTTTCCTCCTAGCGTCATCGTTTCTTTTTACCACGGCTGAGAGCTTGAGACCCATCAAAAGCAAAAGCAGTAGTACTGTCTTAGGTGAGAAAATGATCGAACACAAACTGCTAGGAGCAAGAGAAGGTAGCGGGACTGGTGATAATGGCAATGAGGGAAGACGCCATGACATGGATGACGGTGCAGCTGGAGGTTATGGGGGTCGTTCATTGGGAGGTGAATCCAACAAAGGAAGCCAAAGAAATTATGATTTCCCCGGTGTCAACCCTTCCACACTGGGAGCTGGTAAAAATGAAAGAAACTGTAGTAACAGTGGGAAGGAGGGTGCAGGTTCTGAAGGAAGTTATACAAATGGTGAAGAGAAGGGAAATGATGGTGCAACTGGTGGTGGTGATGGCCAAAATGAAGATAGTGATGACGACGACGAAGGAAATAATTCAAATGACGAAGACAGTTATAATGACAATGACGAAGGAAATAACTCAAATAATGATGAAAACGATAATAATGATAATGACGAAGGAAATGATCGCAATGACGACGGTAATGATGGGTCGGTTGGGGATAGGGATACTGGGGGTAATATTGGAGGATATGGTGAGGGAGGAGGAGGGGGGTACGGTGGAGGTGATAATGGAGGAAATGGTGGTTTTGGTGAGGGAGGGGGAGGAGGTGGTGGAAGTGGAGGTGGGTATGGTGCAGGGTATGGTGGAGGAAGTGGAGGAGGGTATGGTGGAGGAAATGGAGGAGGTTTTGGAGGTGGAGGAGGATTTGGTGGTGGTGTTGGTATGGGCGGAGGATTTGGGTTTGGAGTAGGAGGAGGACAAGGTGGTGGTCGACACGGTCCTTGAATTGAGATGCAATTATCATGTTTCCTTATTCTTGTTTGTTCATGCAATCAGCAATATTTCTATTAGTTGTCACCATGCCCTCAGCTATAATGTTTTTTACCAATGCAATTATCATGTTTCCTAATTTTGCGTTAGGCGTAATGTTTGAGATTGATCTATATATGCGATTTATGTATTTAGCTTGCTAAATTGCCTGAATGAATGAACAAGGCCAAAGTATGATGAATGCATAGTTAAACAGTCTAGACTCTGGAGTAATTATACGGACCAAACAAAAAACTGGATTCCCAGGTTGCCATTTCTATTAGGACTAACCCACAGTTAAGTCGAATCCCCAGTTCTAAAAATTCTTAGGTCTTCGTAAGCGTTGAGCATAACACCTTGAATAATGCCACACGACCTTTCAAAAAGAACCTGCACTACTCTACCTTGATATCATGGATGCTGCACACTGCCTTGCAAAATTTAGCAGCCTTGCCAACCAAATTTCTGACAGGTCTTTCAATGAAGTAGATTCTTGGGATCTTGTCATTCTTCTGCTTGTTATCACTCTGGGACATGTATGGAGAACAATGGATCAAATAACCGACTAACATTCTGAAATTCACTCAGATTTACCAGAATTGAACTTTCATAAAATGATGGAACTAGTAAAAGAATATTGGAATTCATACTATGGGTACTTTGTTTCACCATTCAAAATGGTAATATTTTCTTGTACTTGAAATACAGTAAGAAACACATGAATATAAATCCACAGGATAAACTTGTAATAATCAGGACCCAGTTGAAAGCATCTGCATAGTCGAAAATTGCAGTTTTTAAGTTCATTCCAAAAACTCCAGTAACAACTGCAAATATAGTAGCCACGAAAGTTGCTGCAGTCAGAAGCACCTCGAACTGTATAAGCTGGTTTTGAACATTTCCCTGTTTCATACAGACATAGTTGAAGTCAAGTTAATTATGTCCAATTTATACTTAAAAAACTCTTTGCTCAAAGGAAGACGAAATTCAAGGGAAGAATCAGAAATTTGAACATTGATAAATACCACCCTGGAACAAAACAGAGTTCATTAAGAGAGCAGCTTTCAAAAAAGTGAATAAAGAACAATCTATTACACGAAAAAGTTTTTTTTTTAATATATACAACATTTACCCTCTGCTTTTATGACAAACCTCTCCTTGAACAAATTTAGAATTATTTTTTACAATTAAATCTCACCAGTTTAATGTTGATGAGATCTTCGGTATCGTCTATGTACTCTTTGAGCTGGAACCACCACCACAATTAAACACCAAAAAATTAGAGATGTCTCTTATCAGGTATACTTTCTGTTTCAAGACTGAAATAGTTTTCTGTGTTTCATTTATTATCTTCTCTAATATATAACTGACAAAAGATTTTAGAAACAAAAAACTTACTGTGAACAATTTGCTGAGGGTATTATCAATGACGACAAAGTATGCTTCCAGCAACATTTCGAGCTCTTCAATGTTGTCTCCATTAGCTGATGAACTCATATAACTTCCGTGTTTGCTTAAAGCACTGCTCAAAGAAGTTTCCAGTCTATGAATCCCAGATATTGATGCAACAGGTGAAATTGGTGCAGATTTGGAGACCATCTTGGGTCCCTCCGCAAAACTACTAGAGAAATATTGTTCGGTTGAGGAAAAAGCCTCCACTCTCTCTTTCTTCTCTGTCAAGTACATTTCTGCCATATCCCCATCATCATCCATAAGCTGTTCTATTTCATCTCGGACCTGGAAATTCAACCCAGCAGTAAATATACCTCACTCTGGTTGAAATAAAAACTTAATGCTTTAATTTTTTAATACCTCAGTTTTCAACCTAAAAGCAATTCTTAACAGCAAATGAAAGGTCAAAGTTCTAGGTATTTTGTCCATTCTACCTTCTGAACTCGTCTAGTCAACGCGAGCAGATGGCCTTTGAGTCTACGAACACGTTCTAGATTGCGGGTGTTAATTGATGTAGCTAACTCATCTAAAACTGGATATACCTCCATTTCTAGTTCTTTCACCTGTGAAACCAAAAATGAGGTGTCATTCAAGAACTCATAATATGTAAAAGGTGGAAACCTCCCTCATGCTTCGTGTGAAAGTGGAATTAAACTACCTCGTTGTTGTCTTTTCAAGCTAGATTCTTTCATTCCCATCATCCATTTTAAATGATTCATAAGTACACTTGAAATTATGTAATTATTGAGTAATCAAGAAAAGCACTAAAAACTAAGTTTGCTCAAGAAGAGAAGGGTTATCACTTATCAGTAATTTTTGATTGACTCTACACCTCAATCTTATTGAACCAGAATATTCATTCCACAGAATATTCTAATATATCAAAAGATAATATTATGCTATTTCAATAAAATCACATTTCTCCTTTTCATAAAAATTTCCTTTCATTTTAGGAAATTGGTGTTTCGCATCGTATACTATACATCTCTCTATATGGATTTAGAGAAGGCAGGCAACTAAGTCAAGAAATCCTGGTCGGTAAACCACCAACATCAAGAAAACTTCGACATACCTGAGCGTCGAGGGTCGTGCAAGTAAATTCCAAAGCCAGCTCGACTGCCCTGAATTCGAAAGCCAGGTTATCTGAGTTGAATCAGTACAAGCTGTAAGATTATCACGCGAAATTCATGATTATAAACTAAAAATTTAATAGAATCTTATGATGTTATAACTATTTCAAAGGGGATATTCATTTGTTTCATACTGTAAAGTGAAAAGGAATCATCTGAATAACATGTAGTTTCTTTTTTTTGTAATATTGATAACTGTTTTACTAAATTGTTTCTGATGATTAAATAGCTTTATGAATATCGGACATGCTCATAAGTAACTAAGAATTCAAGACTTCGAAGTGTTGGAAAGTAAGATAATGTCAGGTAAGTCAAATATGCACAAAGAGGTGAGTAATGAGAATTTTCTGTTCATACGCTAATGTGTTAACTAATGAGAGAGAACACTCATATTACGATCCTAGCTTCAAATGGTGTTATCTATATTTTCAAAACAAACTGTCAGAGATGCATAATGTGATCAACTGAGTACTGAGGGTAGTCATTAGGGTGATAAGTCCATTTAGCCTTGGAAGGAGTGTGTGAGTTGTTTTTTACATTACATCTTATACTGCGATGCCAATGTTTCTAAGTCTACAAACCAGTTTGTCTTAAACATGCACAAAAGATATCAAAAGGATTATCTGTGTACCGCAGAGCGAAAACAAAAAGTAGGGACAAAGTTTGAATTCTAACTATAAATGTATGTATGTGACAGTAAAACCACTAAATCAAAAAGCTTGATCCATCTAACAATTAATTTGACAAGGGTCTATGGTTTTAACAACTAGTAAGCGAACATCCAACAACACTCCTCCTCAGAAATTTGCTGGACAACTGAGCCTACAATCTCCATAGACTTATTAGTCTATCAACATATTAACAATCAGTTTTCCCGACATTAGTAGAAAGGCGTGCAACTATATATGTAACAAGAGCCACCATGACGATCCTAAGGAGTAATAGACGCACATAAAACAGAATACCCATTTTTGGATAACTAGGTTAAAAGTTTTAATAATGACAATATAATTACCGCTTTGTTCTCTGGTAGTCTGAAGGCGTCTGCAAAGTTCTGATTCATATTGCATAACACAACCGTCTAATGAATTCATCAACAGAACTTCATCAGCAGTGATAATACACCTTATCTGTTCAAGACTGACAACAATTGCTTTCTCTCTACCTAGTATCGTAGAAGGATATATAAACACAGGATCCAAAAGACGAAGATCTCTAGCAGGTAACGAACAATGTCTCATCAGAGTAGCTTTATCAAGTTCAATTATCTTTGAATTCCCATTCGGATCAATCCGTATCCAAGAACGATTTCCAAGACCTCTCTTCTTTACAGTTGAAATACCAAAACCATGAGGTTGAGGATTCCCAACCCCATTTGTTTCAATTTTTACAGTATGAGATGTAGTTGTAGGCTCATGACAATTGGAAGAAGACAGGAATGGTGACCTCAGTTCTTCCATTGTTTCTTCAGTACATACAACAACTCAAGAAAATAACTCTTACATTGTTGATCTTGCCCCTTCCTTGTCAATTTTCCAAGCACCACATCTACAAAATTCACACAAAACTATATATAAATAAAACAATAATCAAAACTGAGAATCTGAAATCCAAACATACTATGAGTCATTCATTTTGTAGCCTTTCATCAAATCAATTTTAACTGTAAAACCTCAAGAAAACTGAATCAATCATTGAAGAAAGTCATGAATAGTTTTTCAAGAAAACAACAAGAATAGAGATTTACTTAAAAGAGAAAAACTACCACTAATCATCATTACCTAGTGATGAATGAAATAGGTTGGGGAAGTATGAGGTTGGAATTTGAAAATATCCTCCTTTCCTTAAGGAGAAGAAGAAACGATCAAAACCACTAGTCAAACCAAAATCACTACTATAATTACTTTTACAAATTTATTTCTGAAAAACGTGATGAAAAAAGGCTCGAAGATTCCCTTGTGTCCGTCTGATGAGTAGGTTAAAAGATTTTATGAACCTAAAGTTTTAGGGTCGACGTCCGACGGTAGTGTAAAGTGTACTCTTACTTAGATGTGGATAGTGATTGGGACACTAAGATCTTTATCAACCACATGCGAGGTCAAGTCCTTGTAAATAGACCCGTATAATATTATGATTGGGCTTTTACACAAAATCTAGTATGTTGTACGGTCGGTTTATTATCCGGATTATAACTATCATTGTTATTATTACAATAAGATTATACAATGTGAATTCGCATAGTTGATATCGAAAAGATTATGGTGTATTTGGTATCCTGGTCATTTCATGTATCCTCTTACTGATCCAGGTCGTTGTTTACCGATATATAAACAAAAAGATTATTGTAATGATAATTCAAGGTTTACTTATTAACGCTCCACAAAGTTCTCTTATAATCTTCCATACGATAGAAGAAGAAATAACTTTATAAGTGTAAAGAAAAGATTTGATGTTCCTAATTGGAGAAAATATGACTTGCAAAAGGTAAAAAACTGTTCAGACATCTTTTTCAAGTAAATCTCTGAAGGATTTCCTCTTTATTGTTCCAAAAGTAGGGAACAAGTCTAGGACGAAGAAATTCTCAAGATTCAGGTGGTTCTGGTTCTATAAGGCTCCCCCCAACACAACCTGATTGTGTTGGTAAGTTCATCATCACCAGATATGCTCATGGATGATGAAAAAAGACATAAAACATGGCACATGATCGCTTATATGTGTAGCTCTTGATTAGAGGTTTAAAACAAGCCAAGAATCACTTAATTCATATTGTATTGCGTTAATTTCGTGAGATAAACCGTAGTGTATCAGTCTTATATATTAACTTACTTTCTTATGGTTAATGACTTTTGAGTATAGCTAATCTTTGGATCATATCCTTGTGATTGTCACTTCAAGATCATAAGAAAATCGTGATGGTTTATCTCATATTGAGTCACATATACTAATATTCGTTTATGTCGATAAGTGAATATTTTGGTATACATATGAGTGCTTTCGGTTTTAGTTCGTATACTTTGCAGGTGATGGATAATATCATGTCTTTACCTTTCTCTGGTAAAAGTTATCTTTACGTTGTTCTTTGTTGATGTAGGGAATAACAAACACATGGGGGCCGGGGGAGTTCTTGTGTTTAATGGTATATCTTTCTGTGGTTGTAAAACTTGAGGGAAGAATTATTTTTGATAATTGTTTTCCTGATAAGTAACTAGATCGATTCTGATCTTAGTTAGGTTTATTGAATTTGGGGAAATATTACTCTGGTTAATCGCTTTCCTGATGAGGAACAAAGATAATTCTAACCTTAATAGGCTCATCGAAGTTAGGGACAATTACTTTGGGTAATTATGTTCCTGATAAGAAGCTAAGTTAATTATAATCTTAGCTGCTTATCGAAGGTGTATGGTATGTTAGGCCTCCGACTTTTGTCTTAGATTCTTGTAGGATCGAATTCTGATGAACTTGTGAAGTTCTTTCAAAATACTTGTTGAAGTTTTTTCGGACTTTGTTATTTTTGTGATAAAAAGGGGGAGAAATAGATGGAGTATATAGTAATTCTGATCACTTGAGAAATAACATAGGTGTGTAAAAAGTATATATCTAACGGAAAAGAGATAAAGCATTTATTAAGGAGGGAAACATATCATGTTATGTAGTATTCACATACTACAGAATAAAATAACAGTAACTCTACTTGTTATTTAAATGCTTCAACAACGGCATTTATTTGCAGGTTAGATTGTTGTTGAAACTTGGATCAAGCGTATGAAGATAAAATTAAGAGATTGTTATTTTATGTAATTTTTCTATTAATTCTTGTATTCTCTATATGTAAAGAGTTTTGTCACTAAAATTGACAAAGGGGGAGATTGTTAGAGCATTGCTCGGTTGAACCCATCAAGCGTTGGTATGTCAAGTTTGGTTGTCAAATTAGTTCCAAAACTCAAGTCGTTTGAGTAGATTATTAAAGTCAACTTCGTTAGGTTAGACTAAGAACATAGAAATGTTGAGACTTTCTCTATTTACTCATGGAGACCTAAAGTCGTATTGAAGACGAAGAAGTCATCCTTCAGTTCAAGGTTAGTAACTACAAACTTGACTTCCATTTTTATCTTTGTTCTTACAAGTCTTTTTTCATTAAAATCATAACGTTCGAAGTTAAGTTAATTTGTTACAATAACTTTATTATTGGTGACTTTGTACTCTAGTCAAAGTATCAAAAGGCAAATATACAATAGTTGTTTCGAAAACTTAAGTATATGGAGTTACAATGTATAGTTAATTTATATACTTCATATTTTCGACATTGCACTAACTGATAACTTGTTATTATTTAGTGTGTTGAACTTCCGGGTAATAATAATATACCTCGAAAAACATAGTTTAAGGAAGTAAACTTATGAAACTTGTTTCGTAGTCGAAAAAAGGATTCAGGACCGATCCCTTGTGGCAAGGATCAATCCCAGGACCGAGTCTGACTATGTCTAACTTGTTTTTAAATTTTCGATGTGTTTGTTATCTTCACGAGTTTCGGCATACATCAACATGTATACGAGTTAGATTGGGAATGTTCATAAATGTCGACATAATGTTTGAAGTACATGTGCTAAACTCTAATATCTTATTGTTCAAGTGTACTCCTTTAATACTTTAGGAAAGATTTTACAATATCGTTTATGGTATCGAAATTAGATGATTTTCATTCACAGATGCGTGCATATCTCTAGTGACTATATTAGTCAAGTACATGGATGTGTACAATCTAATCTTAGTTGTCACTATGAGAAAAATCGATTATAAGTTGGAAAATACTATTTGGTTTTATTTTCCAAATCATATAATATAAGATCTATTTTAATTCTGAAAAATACATTTATTTCATATCTTAAAAAAATTCAAAATCCAAACAATACCTTGGTCATAACACTATAAATAGAGAGTCTTGTATTCTTACAAACGCATCCCAGAACACACATTTGCAGTGTAGGATAGCTAAATTGAAAGGACTAAGTACAAATAAGAAATGGATAAGGGGCAATACCATAGACTGAACAACAGTCTGTGTCTTAACTCTTATAACTTATGAACTTAACCTCAAAGATATGACTATACCGTCCTTCATGTCTATAAATTTAAAATTAAACTCTTCTTTGTCCTTTATTTGATGTTCCCATTGGTCTCCAAGAATGTGTCTCTCTACATGAAAGATGTCTTCATCTGAAATATAGCCTCTTTTCTGGTCAGAATCTCTATTCTGGACGGCTTACGTCGAAAGAGTAAAACCATTTCAGACAGAGGAAGATGATTTTCTATGAAACTAGGGAGTTTACAGGTGATATCATTGATAACATAGAACCATCGGTTGCTAACCAAAATTAACCTTAGAAGTGAATCGATGGGAAGTTTTAGAAGAATTTTGTAGATGTAATCAGAGTGTAAATTGTTGGATCTGGAACAATAAAAATACTAAACAGAAGAAGATGTTAACGTTAATGAAATCTCTGAATTGATATACACACAGTGGACAGAGCCACATGCTCAGCAAATTGTCCTTAACACAATAGTCCGCGGGTACTCCTCAAGAATGAGAGATGTTATACCCCCACAACGGAGATGTGTCCAGGATAGAACTGCCCGTTATGACTAATATAAGCACAATACTAGTCACCCACTCGAACGAAATCAACATCAATTTAGATTACAGAAGGGAAGTAAACAAGCAATGCGCAAAAAAAGCAGGAAGAGGAAAAAAAAAGGCAGGATAGTAGATGCTTCTGGTGTGCGTTGAAATGAAGAATTCGTTTTTCTTTTATAGGAAGAGATATGGAGTGAGATTAATGCAGTAATTAAGGCAAACAAATTTTATAATAAATTAAAAATTTATGTACTAATTGAATTTTGAACGGTAAGAAAACGGTCAAGAATAATACTCGCCGGGTCAGGCCCCTCCCCCCATATTAAAAACAAATTTTAAATTAGTTTTAAATTCTTTAAGGAAATAATTTAAAATATTTTTCCAAAAAGATAAGTCTTGGTTGACCCACACCCACACCCGCACCTGAGCCTGAGCCCGACCCGACCGGACGGACGGCGGCAGCGTGCGTGCTTCGGTGCGAAGCACCGCGTGTGTGTGAAATGTATGGTTGCACCAACTAGCTCATAACTTTAGTTCTCTCCTGTACACAAAAGAGTCTAAACCCCTAAGGGGCCTCTCTTATATGCAAATTTCTAAGTAATATGGAGAGGTAACATCTTTAGTTTCTCTAATCTGGGACTAAAGGTTCATTCACAAATAGTGAAAATGAGCTAATTTTCCTTAGTGACCTTTTGGTCCTAAGCCCATTTTATCCAAGACCAAGAAAAAAACAATTAAGCCAAGCCCATTTTCTCTAACAATCCCCCACATGAATGAAAACCCGATGAAAATCAGAAATCAGAAAGCGAGAAATACCACTATAGGCAATAGGTGTCCATAAGGTCTTGAACCTTTCCTTAGTGAGAAATTACCAGAACTAGTTGATGGACAGTGAACGCGATGTCTTGAAATGCCATCGTTTGGTGTAGTTTATCAATAACTTCCACGCGTGATATCACTCTAGGTGCTGTGAAGTTCGTGTCGTTGTGCCCATTTTGGCCCTAGACGTATCCAGTTTCTCAGAATGCTCTAGAGAATCAGCTCAATTCTCATAGGAAGCGGCCCACTTCCACATTCAGATGGGTGAGTTCCATCAAGAGTGTTTACTGCTACACCCCACTTCAATCTTAAATTGAAACTATAAAACTCATTAAGACCTAATAAAAAGTCATCATTCACATGCAGTCACACTATCATGTCTACACCATAGGGAAGGGAAAGAGAATGAAATTCTCTGATAGTGTTTCCTTTAACCCACCACAAATTAGTTGTCTCATTCTAAACCTTGATCTTGGGATCTCCAGTCAACAAGGTTGAGTATCCTTCATGGAAAGTTTATTTAATGAGTTTAAACCCCATCCCCTTGATGCATTACTAACTATCTCCTTGGACAAACCTTTCGTCAAAGAGTCCGCGATATTCTCCTTAGACCTCACAAAGTCAACAGAAATAATGCCAGTTGAGATTAGTTGTTTTAGGGAATTATGTCTTCTACGAATTTGTATAGACTTCCCATTATAGTTGTTGTTTTTAGCATTAGCTATTGCAACTTGACTATCACAATGTATAGATATAGCTGGCACAGGCCTATGCCAAAGAGGAATGTCTTCTAAAAAGCATTTTAGCCAAGCGTCTTCCTCTCCTGCTTTATCTAAAGCAATAAACTCTGATTCCATAGTGGATCGAGCTATATATGTCTGTTTGTAACTCTTCCAAGATAATACCCACATGCTAGAGTGAAAATATATCCACTCATAGACTTAGACTCCTCTGAGTTTGATATCCAGTTTGCATCACAAAATCGTTCAAGGACTGCAGGGTATCTCTCATAATTTAAACAAAAGTTCAAAGTGTACTTCAAGTACCTTAACACTCTAATAAGTGCATCCCAATGCTCCTGCCCCGGATTACAGGTATACCTACTCAACCTACTCACAGCATAAGCAATGTTCGATCTCGTATAATTCATCAAATACATCAGACTTCCTATAACATGTAAGTATTCAAGTTGTGAAACTCCATTACTGGTCGTGTCGTAATCAACCAAAATATTCCAGTTCTTACTCTCTAAAATAGAATGAAGCATAGGGATAAGAACAAGTTTGTTCCCACAAGGAGGCAATAGATTATGCTAATTTCCATTCACGTAAATAGCAACAGGGGGGATTTTCGTAATGATTTAAGCTAAATTAAACTAAGGTAATACGCAAGTAATAGAGATGTGTATCAGGGAGAAAAAGCATTGGTTAGAGATTTCATCGTCCGTTATCCAACATGTTATCAATCAAAACATACTCAAAGTTCATGCATTAGTAATACCAAAAACCCTAAAGTAGCCAGTTATCTCGTCTACTTCGGCAAAACTCCTAATATCATCACAGAATGAGTACCTCCACCCTATGAATTTATGCACCGGATAACCTGAGTGAGTACCTCCACTCAAGTTCAACCCAATGATAGCTATGCTCTTTGAGAGTTGAGGTTAATCTAAATAACCCGGTACAGTTCGCTACTCGGATTCAATCGTCAAGCTTCTACACATATTCGTATGGCAACATCCCGTCGTTAACAAATATGTTATACTACTTGTAACCGGAGTCCCTCGACAGAATCGACTCTCAGAACTCCAGTCTAGTAATAGATATCAATGCATGGTTATTCAATTCGCGACTCAAACAAACATACAATCAATCATATATCATTATACTCAGTAG
>JAJJMC010023031.1:320841-339685 GCA_023531435.1 Papaver californicum
CGACTCAAACAAACATACAATCAATCATATATCATTATACTCAGTAGAACATGAACGATATTAAAAACAACATGAAATCATGAGATATGCGCCATTCAATTAATAAACATGTCTTCAAACATCAGATTACATCCCTAACCAATATAAAAGGGTTTAGCTCATCATGGGTTTCTCAAAACCCATGGAAATCAATAAAGAAAACTATAATCAAATCCGGAAAGATAGCAAACAATAGTTGCTCCTAAGTGCAGCTGCCGAAATAGCCATCATTTCTTCTTGCTGTGTTCTTCTCTTTTTGCTGTCCGTGTATTGTGTTGTTCTTTCTCACCGTGATCACCCCTCAAAACTCCTGTATGTTTTAGTATTTATATGAACTTTAATCCCAAAAATCCTTGCGTGAACAGCCCATGTGGCTTTTTCCTAAAAACAGTGCGTTTTAGCACTTTCCTTGGCTGCCAACTTGTGGCTAACTTGGGTGTGTAGCCAACTCCGAATTTTAGTGTGCCTGCCCTTGTAACCAAACCATACTCTTCTTTTCCTACAAGAACTCCTATATTCTCTGCCCCAAATTCATCAAATCCGATTTTTCCTCTTATAACAAGAGTTGGTCACTTTTAGGAAATCGACTAGGAATAGGAAATGTGCTAAGTTTCCTAATTCCAGCCCCACAAGTTATGGCAGCTCCAAAGCTTTCCTAATCCCATAGAACCTCCACAAGATAGCCATGAGTCCACCAAGGCTAGCCACTAGCACATCAAACCACTCTAGCACCTTCAACTCGTCACTTAGCACATTAGCACATACGATTCAGCCACTTAGCGCCTGGGCGCTAGCAGCACAAGCTAGTTTGACACCATGTGGCTCTGCCCATAACTTCCTCATACGAGATCGGAATGACCTCGTTCTTTCGCCGTTGGCTTCATAATTCAATTTCCTACACTGTGAATGGTGAAAGGCCAAAATTCAGCAGAGTTTTACTGGCTCCTAAGTAATTCTTCTAATACAGCTCCATTCTGCGGGTTTCTGAACTGTAACCTGAAAAGGCGACTAAACTTCGAAAGTAATCAAAATAACTAATAATTCACTCAAATATATCACATAAGGGTCAGGAAAAACTACTTTAAATGTATGATTTATGCACCTATCAATTACCCTTATTCTTTTTGAGTCTACAACAAGGATCACACAGAGTACAAGCAGGTTTACATTCAAATTGATTATATTTTTTAAGCCCAGATTCAATATAATGATATTGACTAAGACTATATCCATTAGAATTCTTCTAATCTTCATCCCTAATATCACATCAGCGGGGACTAAGTCTTTCATGTCAAAGTTCTCATTTAGCATGTTCTTCGTAGAATTAATTACATCCATATTTGTACCAAGTATAAGCATATCATCAAGATACAAGAATACAATCACACAGGCATCATTCACAAGTTTAGTATAAACACACTTGTCAGATTCATTGATTTTAAAACCATTAGAAATCATTACATGATCAAATTTTCATGCCACTGTTAAGGTGCTTATTTCAAACCATACAAAGATTTTTTCAGTTTAAAGACTTTGTTTTCACAACCTTTCACTACAAATCCCTCAGGTTTTGGTCCATATAAATTTCTTCATCTAATTCACCATTTAGAAAAGCTGTTTTTACATCCATTTGATGTATCTCTAAGTTATGAATGGCAGCAATAACAATTAAGATCCTAATGGAAGTAATTCTCGTAACAGGTGAATAAGTATCAAAGAAATTTACACCTTCTTTATATTTATAGCCTTTAGCTACTAATCTAGATTTATATTTTTTTCACAGTTCCATCTACCTTACGGTTCCTTTTGAAGATCCATTTACAACCTATGGGTTTACACCCTAGAGGTAAATCTACAATCTCCCAAGTACCATTCTGTATAATGGAATCCATTTCACTAATGGCGGATTCTTTCCACCATGGAGCTTCAGAAGAAGTCATGGCTTCTCTATAAGTCTGTGGATCAGTCTCAGCTAAGCATGTTATGAAGTTTGTCCCAAAAAAAATTTCAGTTCTAAGTCTTTTTCCTCTTCTAGGCTCAAATTCAAATTCGTCTTCCTCTAAAGGTAATGTCTGACTGGTCGAAGGGACATCTAGGGGATCAACACATATCATGCGAGAATCATATTTCAATGGAAAAACATTTTCAAAGAACACAACATCCCTAGATTCCATAATAGTATTCACACCAATTCCAAAAATTTCAGAACTTACAACCATAAATCTATATGCAGTAGTATGCCCAGGATACCCTATGAAGACACAGTTAATAGTTTTGGGTCCTATCTTGGTTCTCTTATGTGGAGGAATGGAAACCTTAGCCAAACACCCCCACACTTTAAAGTATGCATAAGAAGGTTGTCTACATTTCCATGGCTCATGTGGAGTTTTGTCTGATCCTTTAAAGGGTACTCTTTTCAAGACATATCAAGCTGAGAGGACGGCCTCCCTCCAAAAGTTTACAGGTAATCCTGAACTAATTAACATGGCATTCATCATCTCCTAAGGGTTCGGTTCTTCCGTTCAGCCACACAATTATATTGTGGTGAATAAGGAGGGGTTACTTCGTGTATAATATCGTGTTCTATGCAAAAATGTCCTATAGGAATTACAAACTCACCACCACGGTCAGACCTAACAGTTTTAATAGTAGCACTCATATGGTTTTCAACTTCTAGTTTATACATCTTAAAGGCTTCTAAGGCATCATCCTTACCTTTAAGTAAATATATGTGGCAATACCTCGTACAATCATCTATAAAAGTGACAAACCCTTTCTTACCAACTAGGTCAACTAAGTCTGAATGAATTAATTCTAAGGGTTTATAATTTCTCTGGATATTTTTTCTAAAAGGTTTTTTAGCATATTTTGATTTTACACATACTTCACATTTATGTTCATTATCCATACTAAATTTGGGTATGCAGTCTATGCTAGCCAGTTTATGCATTGACTTATAGTTTACATGTCCAAGTCTACCATGCCAAACATTCAATGACACACAAACATAAGCAGAAGAATCAATTTTATTCATTTCATCACAGGTTACATTAAGTTTGTAGAGACCCTCAGTCTTATAAACCTTACTTACATAATCCTTACCCTTAGTGACAACAACTTTGCCAGATTCAAAAACAAGTTTAAAACCTTATTATCTAAAACACCACAAGATACAAGATTTTTGCAGATATCCGGAACATGAAGAACTTCATTCAATGTGAGAGTCTTGCCAGAAGTAAGCTTTAGCCCAACTTTTCCTTTTCCTGCACTTGTGCTGTAGGTGAGTTACCCATGTAGAGTTTCTCCCCTTCCCCTACCTTCTGATAGGAGGTGAACATATCTCTGTTTCCACAGACATTCTTGGTAGCACCAGAGTCTACCCACTAGTCTCTCACATTGGTTACCAAATTGACTTCATACACTGTAGCAGAAAACTTGGTTTTGTTGTTTTCAACCAAATTAGCATTGCTTTTCTTATTATTAAAGTCCTTACGTTTTCTAAAGTGTATTTCCATATGGCCAGGAGTTCCACAAACATAACAAGCACCTTTAATTTTACCAATGCCATATTTGGGTTTCTGAAATATACCTTTCTTGTGATGACCAGGCTTAGGGTTGCGTTTGCTGCTCTCGCCTTTTTCAGTATTGGAAGACTTGTGTTCAATTACATGAGCCTTGTTGGACATGTCCCTTGCAGAAGATACGTTCTTGTCTTTGGAGAACAATAATTCTTCCACTTGAATTTTCTTACCCAAATCAACCATACTGACTTCACCAGTTTCATGTCTCAATCTACGTTTGTATTCAGACCAAGAAGACGGTAATTTCTCAATCACAGCAGACACTTGAAAAGTTTCATCTATCACCATGCCTTCAGCAAGAATTTCATTGATAATACGATGAAGTTCAAAGAATTGATCAACCACATATTTGTTATTCGGCATTTTATATTCCAAGAACCTAGCTACCAAGAATTTCTTACTGCCAGCAGTTTCATCTTGGTATTTTTCCTCTAAAGCAACTCATAAATCAAAAGCAGAAAAATTATCCTTTGCATTATAAAGATCATACAGTGCATCTTCTAAACAATTCAGAATATGATTTTTTGCAATATAACTCTGTCTAACCAAACTTTCCAACTCCCTTTCATTTCGAGCATCATTCAAACCCTCATCAAAAGATTTCAGAATAAATTCATCTAACATATGAAAACTCAGAAAGAATAACATCTTTGATTGCCATCTTTTGAAATCTTTGCCACTGAATTTTTCTGGTCTATCAAAGTCATTTTTACCCATTGTTACAGAAGAAATATATTGTGTTAAGATTGTTGGATACGCCAACAAAAATTCTAAACAAAAGAAGATGTTAATGTTAATGAAATCTCTGAATTGATATACACACAATGGACAGAGCCACATGCTCAGTAAATTGTCCTTAACACAGTAGTCCGTGGTTCTCCTCAAGAATGAGAGATGTTATACCCCCAAAGCGGAGATGTGTCCAGGATAGAACTGCCCGTTATGACTAGTATAAGCACAATACTAGTCACCCAATCGAACGAACTCAACAACAACTTAGATTACAGAAGGGAAGTAAACAAGCAATGCGCAAAACAAAGCAGGAAGAGGGGAAAAGAAGGAAGGATAGTAGATGATTCTAGTGTGCTTTGAAATGAAGAATTTGTTTTTCTTTTATAGGAAGAGATATGGAGTGAAATTAGTGCAGTAATTAAGGCAAACAAATTTTATAATAAATTACAAATTTATGTGCGAATTGAATTTTGAACGGTAAGAAAACGGTTAAGAATAATACTCACCGGGTCAGGTGAGAAGCACCGTGTGTGTGTGAAATGTATGGTTGCACCAACTAGACCATAGCCTTAGTCCTCTCCCATACACAAAAGAGTCTAAACCCCTAAGGGGCCTCCCTTAGATGCAAATTTCTAAGTAATATGGAGAGGTAACATCTTTAGTTTCTCCAATGTGGGACTAAAGGTTCATTCACAAATAGTGAAAATGAGATAATTTTCCTTAGTGACCCCTTGGTTCTAAGCCCATTTTATCCAAGACCAAGAACAAAACAATTAAGCCAAGCCCATTTTCTCTAACTTAAATCTGGTAAACTTTTCTTTTCCGCACATTGTTGCTTATCAAGTGCTTCCAACAAGTTTGCAACAGGAGCTTCACAGTCCACTTTTTCAGCATCCTCAGATTCCTTCTTGGATTATTGAGGGAATAATGATCAGTTACCCGTATATATCAACAATCATTCTAAATATTAAAAAATTATAATAACAAAAAAATCAGATGTTTACAATTTTCCGATATATATCAACAATGAATTTTCAAGCTACAGTTTAGAAGTTTTAATTGATTTTGCATCTGACAAGAATAACGTTTAACCAAATACTCTATCTCTTTGATTTTTCCCTCTAAAATTTTAAGTACGTACTAAATTTATCTGAAATCTATTTTGATATATATCCCAGTTTTGGGTGGGTTCTCCCCTAAAAAACAGACACACTTGCAGTTCAAATTAACAATCAGATGTTGCTAGTAACTTAACAACAACAATACTACCAAAATAAAACTAGCAAAATAAAACAACAACAAATTTCTTTACAGAAGAATAATCTAGAATACTAATTTTTCCTTGTCAAGATCAGGTTTATTTTCAGAGATCTTATTTCTCTCCTCGGATGGTTGAGCTATTTTTGCTTTGGCTTGATCCAATATTGAATTGAAATCCTTGGAATCTCGATCTCCCAATCCAGCATTTAGTTCGAGGAATCTATGTATAACAATGACTTCTCTTGCAACGTCTTCGTGTTCCCCTTCCTCTAACATCTTTGCAAGTTTTTCCTGTAAATTTTCAGCCATTGTGTTTATAGAAAGTGTTTATAAAAAGTAAGACATGAGATCGCTTCTTGTTTAACCCTGGCCAGTAGCAACAATAGTTTAGTAAGTACATATCTACGAGTGCTAAAGACTATATCGAGTGAAAAGTAAGGAGGGGTGTAAGAAAAGAAAATGAATAAGAACGAGAAGAATGAATGAAAAAAGTTCGGCGCTTCATTACCACTAGCAACAAAATTTACTTTTATTTGATTAATTTATATTATTATTTAATTAACCTTGTGTTTGTGGAGAAAACAAATTCAAAGGGTAAACTAGGAAAAGTGGGGTGAGCAGATGAATGTTCGTCTAATCCTTAAACATTTGTACTGTTGAAGTACTTAATTTAGATTTGAGAGATCAATTTATACAATCATGGCCTAAACCAAGCAATGATCATTCCATTTTTGCTTAAGTCACAAAAGAGAATGACAAGGGTTGGTCTTAGGGTGAAAAATAAATATACTGCAAAAGAGTACTTTTAAGTAGGTTCGAGAGATCAAGCTCGAACGGGACGATCCTAAACCAAGAAATGGTCGTTCACATCCTGCTTCATCACAAAAGTGGAGAAGATTGGGTAGGTTTTAGGGGAGGGAAGCAAAGAAGGATGAAAGATGAAGCCATTTATTTATATTTGGACGAGACACACTGATTTCTCGTAAGTGGTGGAAGTTACAAAAGAAGTGGAGGAGTAACGATTCTGGAGATTGTAGTGGAGTCATGTACGAATAAATAGGAAGGACTTGTATGACCACTACGCCTCATACTCTCAACTTCCCCGTAACCGTCCTACTACTTGTTACGTTCTTGTTCGTGGATGTGTTGCCACAACGCACGGTTTCCATAGACCATCAAACCAATACCCCAATGAGAATCCCCCATGTGTTGTATTTGATATCTCGTGGAAATAGTGGAGTCTTGGAGTACCACATTGTTGTAAGTCAAGTCAAGGATTTGCTAAGTCAGTGAGGCAAGTTGTGCAATTCACTAAATTGGTAATCAGACTGATTAGTTTCAAGTCTGGTAAATTTGGTGGTTATCCACCATATTAGGAATAACATGACGTGTTTTGATGGCTAGATATTAGCTTAGAAGTGACTTAGCATAAATATGAAAGATATTCAAAGACAAGATTGTATAAAGATTCTTAAGGACCAGTTATGGCGTATTTAAGAATGAAGTTTGATAGATAACCATATAGGGTAGTGCTAGCATTAGGATAGCATTTTAAGTGTGGCGCGTCCCTTGGGAGCGTAGCCTGGATAAGGCTGGCAATCTACACTAGCGCAAAGTTAGCGCTTTGAGTAGAGCGTAAAAGAGTGGCATGTTCCCAAGGGAGTTGGCCTAAACTAGGCTAACGCGTTTGAGCGCAAAGGAGTGGCACGTCCCCAAAGGACGTGGCCTAAATTGCTAGCGATGGGCGCAAATGAGTGGCACGTCCCCAAGGGACGTGTTCTAAGTTGCTACTGCTGACCTCTTATGAGTGGCACGTTCCCATGGGACGTGGCCTAAGTTGATAACGCTGAGCGCTTAGGAGTGGAGCGTCCCTGAGGACGCAACTAGGTAGTTAGCATTGTTAGCACTTTAGGTATGGCACATCCCTAAGGACGTAGCCTCGATAAATAGCGATGTTAGCGCTTTATGTATGACGCGTCCCTGAGGACGCAACCTAGCATTGTTAGCGCTTAACGTAATGAACTAGTATTAGCCTAGGTGCTAGCATAGAGAAGCTAGGGTTATCCTGGTGCTGATAGGTGCATAATCTACATGTTTTAAGTGTCAATTCCATTTTTTTTAGTTATATTTCTTGCATTTTACCTTGTATTACTCTTGTTTTCTATTTTTTTTTCTCATGTTAGGACGATTCAACCAAAAGAAGTGGAAATGGCTTTAAAAGTGCTAAGGAAGTAAAGTGCTACAAGTGAAGAAAATTAAGAAAAATTGAAACTTATCCAACTCCAGGAAATATTATCAACACTTTTTATATAATTGAAAGACGAATCCAACACAAAAAGAATAAGGTTTCCGAGTTCGTATGAAGAAGTTACGAGAAAAACCGTGAAACCAACTTGGGTTTGGTTTCTGTTGGGCCTTCTTGGGCCTGTAGGGAAGAAAAAGAAGGGAAGCATTTTGGGATTGCCTTTTGACGTAAAAATTAGGGGTTTTGTTGGTTTTTGAGGAGGTTAAGTCTCCTAATTGGATAAGGATCAAAAGGAGGTGGAAGAGTTTAATGAGATTAGGTTTCCTAGTTGGATAGACATCAAGAGGAGGTTACCAAAGCCTATATAAAGGGGAGCCTAGATACAATTTTCTACACAATTTCTCCATAGAAAAGTAAGCAAATTTTGGTTTACCCCTTTAAAGGGGGGAACTAGGATATTTTCTCTTCTTTTCCTCCTTAATTCATTTCTTTTATATTTCTTACGGGTTTTAGTAAACCCATGAGTATTTAATTTTTCTATTGGTTGGAGATTTAATCGGAAGTTCTAAACATGGGAATCAGTCTAGCTGGTTAGTTTTGATTTTCATTATCTTTTGTTTGTATCGTTCATGTTTTACTACGTATAATAATTATGTGATTGTGTTCATGTAATATGATTGGTTGGTTGGTATGTTTAAAATTGCGAATTAAATTTCCTTAATAACCTATCTATAGCTAATTTGGAATCTTAGGTAATTTTATCAAGAACCCTAATAACTAGTATTAATTTGTGATTACTAGCGTTGTGAATCGTGAAGGAAATTACAAGTAAAACTTGACCTAAGTTGAATATACCACGATTGTGTTCATATTACCTATGAATAACCCATGTCATAGAATTTAAAACTTTTCTCAAATTGAATCTCTTAGTGATAAAGCATTAGGTTATTTGTTGAAAAAGAATTCATATATTAGCGATTGCAGTATATGTTGACATATAGAGGCGTAGTGAAATATTACACCGATTGGGGATACATTAGGGTTATTGGTATGAAGAGAGAGTGGATGTTTATTATAATCGATTGAAGAACTTGTTTGGTAATGGAAGATGAACCTCTAACCAATATTTTCTATTCTTGTTCACAACCTTTATTCACTTTACAAGTAATTTATTTAGATTCGGAAACCAAAATCGTACAGGGCAATCCTAAACAATGATAGTAGCCGTTCCGCCCTGCTTCGGTCACGATGAGAGGAAATGGGTTGATCTTAGGGAGGGAAGCAAAGAAAGTTGAAAGAATTCTGTGTGTTGAATTATGTGTAGAGTTGTAGAACTTTTGAGAGAAATCACAGAGCTTATGAGAATTGTAAGCTTGTTGTATTTCTGAAATTGGCTGAGTAGCCTAGTTATAATGGTAAATAGTACACACGTTTCCTTGTAAAGTTATGGTGATAGTGAAGAGATGGAGATGTGAGAGTTATGGGGTTAATGGTTTAATCGCCTTGGAATCTTCGGGAAAACATTATTCCATTACTCCATTAACTAGTTACACTTTCCACGAATTTGTAACTTACTTATCACGGGATGTCGTTACACCCATGTTGTTATAACCGCCAGACCAAAACCCCATGTTTAATCCCCTATAATGATTTGATTTATAGTAGAGTTAGTGGACTCATAGAATCAAAACACGTAATTAGTTTGTTGTAAGATAAAGCCACTGATGAGTTTGTGTCAACATATCATGATTTTGGCTAAGTATTGGTGCCAATAGCATGAGCAAGAGTGAAGGGCTAAAAGTCGCGCTAAGGGAGAAGAGAAAAATTGGTATTAGCATTGTTGTCGACAGCGCTAAGTATTTTAATGCATGTGCTAGCAAGGACGTTAGTGCCACTGGCAGTGTTAAGTCCTTAGCGCCTGTGCTAGCACACGCACCAGTTTTGCTGGTAGCGCTAAGTCTTTAGCGCCTGTGCTAGCACACACTAGCATTGCTGGCGACGCAAAGCCTTTAACGCTTGTGCTAGCATACGCACCAGTGCTGCTGGTAGCGCTAAGTTCTTAGCGTGGCACTAGCGCTACTGGTGCTAGCCGATTTCTTCCATGGTCCTAGTTATTGCTCGTTTGGCGCATTGACTTTAATCGTTTTGCTAGTTGTTTGGCCTTTTGGCTTTTCTTTCTAGCTTTTGGCACATGTGTGCGCTTCTTATTTGTGTTAGGAGTGTGGATAGGGCTTTGCCAAGGCTAGCACTCGTCAGTGCCATGGTTATTTCTTATGCACCACTGGATTTGACATTTGCTAATATTACGGCCATATTTATGGCCTATTTAGAGTTTCTCAGTCGCATGAGATTTTAATGTTAGCGTTATGTTTAACTTTTATGCAATGCATACAGACCATATTCAAGAGATCCAACCGCAGAAATTTGCAATCTTGAGATTATGCTTGATGCGACTTTGAAATTAGATGGTATGCATCTAAATTAGCATTTTTATTCAGATATGGCATAGCTTCTATTCTGAATGTCCGTGATTTTAAATAATCAGTGTTTGGTTAACGCAAATAGTTTATATGAATGCACATGAGATAACGTGGGTTTAGCTAGGTAAAACCCTGAAATTTTTTGGAAATGCGTAAATATATAAAGATCCACATAGCTAATTTATCCACGAGCTGAATATACATTCTCAATTCTCTTGTGGAATGTAAGATAGCAATACATATTTATAATTTTGATATCGGGTCAGGAATTTATACATATATATTTCGTGCTTCTGCAGCTAGGCGAAAAGCAATATTACAATTTTCTCTTTTGTCAAAAATCCACCATCAACATTAAGTCCCCTGCTTAGTGCGAACAATAATGTTTCGTGGTAAGCACTATATGGTGGTATCAGTACTGAGGCGTTGGTGATAGAAACGACCACAACTCTTGTTGTGGTGGAGGCGTGGCTGAGCTGCAAATGTTAAACTAGTCACCGGGTGAAGCTTGTCACCTTTCCGTTGATAATTGTCGGTTCTAGAGCTTTGGAAACGTGAATGAGCTGCACGTGCTGAACTGGTCACCGAGTGAAGCTTGTCACCTTTACTTGATAATGGTCGGTCTTGGAGCCTTGGTCAGCAGTCTTGCTCAGATCTATTTTCCTCGGGATAAATTCCAGGAATTTCCACTTTTTATAAATTTTAGGGTTTCCCACCTTTGTTTATTTAAAGAAGTAGTCATCTCTAGCAATTTTTTCACTTCCATTCTTCTGGATTTTCACCTCCATTCTTCCCAGAACTCAGAACAATCTCAAATCTTTACAAAATGTCTGATAACAATGGTAGCTCGAACCAAGGTAGCTTTTATGTCAAGCGTACTATCTGGATTGCAAGTTTGGTAAGATTCTCTTCACTCCCAAGCTTTCATATGTGTGTGAGGATTACAATGAAAACACGAATATGATTCGCTTGTTTTTTTTTTTTCTAGGTTCCTTGGGTTAAGAAGGTACCAAAGAGGAATATTAACACTAGGAGTTTCAAGGCAGAGGTAAACAACTTTATTTATCTCTTTTTCTTGAAACCGCCCATTTTTATTTTTATTTTAACCTGTTGTTACTTGTTTGGTTGCATCAGGAGATGGAGATTAGATATGATGGGATTAAGGAAAATGAGGAAGTCGTACCAGTGGATAATAAAGTAAATGTTGAATCCGGCTTTAACAGTTTTTCCAAAATCATGGCTTCCCTTGTGAATGTTGACACGAATCTTCCCATTCATGATTATCCCAACGCCGGGCTCCCCTTTAGATTAGAGATAGATTCAGCATCTCGTAAGTATGAAGTAGTAAGAGCTCATGTAGCTCTCTACACAAAGATATGGAAGAAGTACGGGCATATTGCTACAACAGAGTTGATGAAGAGTCATATTCTCATCCTTGTAACAACCGTCGCTGGACTCCTCCTGATTATTTCTGAAATGGATGATGCGCTTCCATATACGGTTACAGACTTCAAAATCCAGGAATAGGATGAGATGTTGACTACTTATGAGGGTATTCGTTTCAACATAAACTGGTTGCGTATGTATTTTGAGAGTGTCAAAGAGGCTCATGCAGCAGCTTTGGCATAAGGGAAAGCCTTGGAGGAGGAATCCTCTAAAATTGAAGAAATGGCTCGAGATCTTCGGACCCGTTCATAGAAATATGATGATAGATTGGGAAAATTGCATCATCGCAGTTACCCTCAACGCAAAGATCGGTTTTAGGTTATAAGATAGATAACATAACATTTTTGTTATTTTTTTATTTTATTTTTTGGGGTTTTGAATAGTTTGAATAAAGGATTTTTCTGATGAATGCAATGGGTTTTGAATTTGAAAGTTTAAATATATGTTTTGAGTTGTATCGTGCTTGAGAAGAAGATGATAAGAGTGTTTTAGGTATAATATTACTTGGGTCATTTACCGTTAATGACTGTCCCTACAACTTCTCCATTCATATTAACCAGCTTGTAATACCCACTTGGCATGGCCCTGGAGATCACATAGGGCCCTTCCCATTTTGAAGCAAATTTCGGAGCGGACATATCTTGTCGAATATGCTTAGATTTCCTAAGCACCAGATCCCCTACTTGAAATACTTGTATCTGTACTTCCTTGTCGTAATCCCTGAAGATCCTTTGTCGATAAGTCTTTGCATATTTTTCTGCTTTGGGTCGTCTGGATTCGAGGATATCTAAATCCTCTACTCGGGAACTAGGTATTTTAGACTTATCCCCATAAACTCTACTTGTTGTTGCGATTCTGGATGATGGGACTTTAATTTCTGCAGGTAGAATTGTGTCGTCTCCATACATAAGAGAATATGGTGAGGTTCTTGTAGAACCATTCAAAGAAGTTCTGTATGCCCACAAAGCCATAGGAAATTGTTCATGCCATGTTCTTGGATGATCGTAAACAGTACGACTTAAAATTCTGATGAGAGTTTTATTGATGCTTTCATCGTGATCGTTTCCTTGAGGCTAATATGGTGTAGAGAATACCTGCTTGATACCATAGCTTTCGAGTAATTTTCGCACATATTTATTTGCAAATGGAGTACCATTGTCTGTTAGGATGCGCTTTGGTACCCCAAATCTGCATATGATGTGTTCTTTGATAAAAGTTGTTATTTTTGTTCCAGTCATACTTCTGAGAGGCACAACTTCAACCCATTTGGTGAAATATTCCATGGCGATGATTATGTATTTGTGTTTCTTTGACGAGGATGGATTGGTTTTACCAATGAGATTCATTTCCCAGTTGTAGAATGGCCAAGGGCTGCTTACCGAGTGAAGAGGAAGGCAAGGTGTGTGGATGATATTTCCGTGGATTTGACATTGGTGACATTTCTGAACAAAAGCGGTCGCGTTGTCTTCCATGGTCGGCCAGTAGTATTTCTCATGGACTTGGAGAAATAATTTTATCTTGCCTTGATGTTCTCCTTCGTGCATTTCCTTCAGGATAATCTGGATGTCTTCTTCTGCCAGACATCGCAACAAATCTTCACCAAAGCTTTTCTGTTAGAGTATTCCTTTGTGGAGGACAAACCTTTTGGCCTTTTGGATCAAGCATGCCGCTTCCCGTCTCTCCTGAGGTTGAATATTATCTTGAAGGTATTTGACATACGGCTCCCGCATTCTCCGGAACTGTGTATAGTTAGTACTTCTGAGTGTTATGGCGGGATTTGACAATTAGGACAAGGTCTATGTAACAACCGTGATTGAGCCTCCATGGTGGGCCAATAATACCCTAGACGTTGGAGACGTATGTATAAGGTTATTACTAGTGTCTGACCGCACATCTCACGATGTACTTTACTAAGTCGCCCGTGTGCCTCATTGTCTCCCTGACATATTGATAGGGATCCGTCTGAATTTCTATGGTATAATATCCTATGTAATAAGAAAAAATGTTTCAAATCCTTAAGACTGACCTTCCCTTGGTTATACGAGTTGTTGAGCTCTTGGATGATAGGCATCCTCCTGTCGTTGGTTTGTTCTTCATCAGGCTTGTCCATCTAGGTTGAGGGAATAGTACGTCTCTATACGGTGAGAGTTGCTTCCGAGTCTTCAAATTGGAGTTTCGAAGCTAGGATTGCCAAGCAATCGGCGTGTATGTTGTTGGTGCGCTTCGTATGTATGATTGTTGCCTCAGTAAAGTGAGTTAAGAGATTCTGTTCCTCGGCCCTATACGGGGCTAGTGTTGCTTTCTTGAGATAATATACGACATTCATTTGATTCATCTAGCAACTTCGAGTCTCCTATTATTTCGAGACGTGTGTCTCCAGCTTTCTTGGCTAACGATAATCCTAATATAAAAGCTTCATACTCGACAGAGTTATTGGTGTATTGGTAGTCCAACTTGAATAAACGCTAGAATACCTCACCCGTTGGTGTAACACAACACTGGCTCCTCCAGTATTGTTTCTAGGGGTAGCAGAGTCATCAAAGTATAAAATCCAGGCTTCTTCTTCGGCGAGTGAGATGTCTGGGAATTCTCCAGGCACATCTTCGTGTGTTGTAGTATCATCTTCTCCCGGAAATACTGCAAGTAGATATGCGAATGCTTGTCCCTTTAATTTTTTGGTGATACACATGATATATTAAATTCTGACATTTGTAGCAACCACTTTGTTGCTCGTCCTATGACAGCAGGTTTTGGTAGTAAAAATTTTATAGGGTCATCCTTGGCTATCAACACTACTCTATTTGCTAGTATATAATGTTGAAACTTCTGAACAACATGCACCAAGGATAGGAAAGATCTTTCAACCTTGGGGTATCTCAGCTCTGCGTCTCTTAATGTACGAATGAGATAGTAGATGGGACATTCAGTCCCCATGATATCTTCTTGAGCCAATAGTGCTCTTATGGTCACTTTACTGAAGGTTGTGTAGAGAAGTAATGGTTTCCCCAAAGTTGGAGATTTCATAATGGCTGGTGATAACAATAGTTGTTGGATTTGATGAAATGCGTTTTGTTGTGTGGATGACCAGATAAAACTTTCCTCTTTCTTCAACAGAGGTGTAAACAAAGCAATAAATTGAGCTAATCCAGGGATAAAGCGTCGAATATATGATACCTTTCCCATGAAGCTTTTAAGTTCCGTTGCGGTGCATGGTGGTGGTATGGTGGTGATAGCCTATATTTTAGTCGGGTCTACCTTGATCCCTTTCGATGTTACCAGAAATCCCAGAAACTTCAAAGAGGTGCACCAAAATCATACTTTAGAGGGTTCATATTTAAATGGTATTCTTGGCATCTCTCGGAGGCTTGGCGTAAGACATCTGCATGGGATGCTCTGGTTTTGGATTTACTGCATGAGATGATCTGGTTTTGGGATGCTTGTGTATCATGCCGTGAAAGATTGCTGTCATGGCTCTTTGGTAAGTAACGTCGGCATTTTTCAATCCGAAGGGCATTACTGTGTAACAGAAGTTCCCGATGTGAGTTCGGTACGCGGTCTTCTCAGCATCATACTCGTACATCTTTATTTGATTGTAACCACTATAACCATCCATTAATAAAAATATCCATGTCCACTAGTAGCATCCACGAGCATATCGATGTTTGGAAGAGGAAAGTCATCTTTGGGACAGGATTTTTTCAGGTTCCTGAAGTCCACACATCATCTTATATGTCCATTTTTTTTCTTGACGGGGACAACGTTAGCCGACAATGTGGGGTATTGGATAGGTTTGATAAAGCCTGCTGCTAGTAACTTCTAAATTTTGATCTTGATTTGCTCCTCGACTTCGTGTCTGAAATGTATGATATGTTGTTTGACTTGTTTAACATCAGGAGCAACGTATAGATGATGAGTGACTAGTTTGTAATGCAACCATGGAATTTCTTCGTAATTCCAAGAAAAACTTTCTTGATATTCTTTGAGCAGATTGAAAATCCCCACTTTTTCTTCTGGTGACAAGTCTGAGCTGATCGAAACTGGTAGTAGATTTTTTTATGTTCATAGATTGATGGTTTCAAGCGTATCATCCGTAGCATATATATCATCTTGTAATTGTCGCGGTACGTCCCGTACCTCTTCAGGATATTACTCATCACTGTGGATGCATATATGTGGGCGGGGAGATCCTTCACATGTGTCCCCTGTTAATTGCTAACAGCAATTGTGAAGGTAGACTATTCTTCCCTTGTTATCGCAGCTGGTTACAAAACAGTGGCCTCTTTTAGTAGGTTGAGGGTTTGCGACGCTGGACGTCCCGTGATGATACTCAGAAGATCTTGCAGTTACTTCATGTGCCGCGGCTCTTGCAGTGAATGTTGATGGTTCGTCTGCTATTGATGCGCAGTCAGGTAACGACGTGTTGTAGATCTTGTTGGATTGTTTGACAGCATCATCTTCTGGTTTGAATAACTCAACATCATATATTGGAGTGTGGGATGATGGCGATGCTACTATGCATATGATTTTCCCGTCCAGCACTTCTTTCACGCATTGATGGTAGGTTGAAGGAACAACTTTGTTGTCATGTATCCATGGGAGCCCCAGTATCGTATGGTACTCGGGCTCTTTCGTAATGACGTGAAATTTAAACTTGGATACAGTGGGACCAACTTGTAAATTTAAATACACATGGCCATAGGAATTAGTGTGATTACCTTCAAAATCCTTCATTACTATGGGATGTTGTATAATCTGGCTGTAGAACTTGTGCAACCTTGAGCGTCCTGAGTGTAATGATGTTAGCAGCTACTTCTGTGTCAATAAGGGCCCTCTTAAATTTGGCCTCCTTGACGTGAGCGGTGACATACAAGGCTCGATTGTGACCTTCTTCGGCCATCATATCCCCCTCGATGAAGGTGACGTTATTTATAATTGGGCTATCCGACATGGATGTTTCTATTTCCATCGGTGACGGCATTAGGTGCATATCTATGGCTATGCGGTTGAGAGCAGTAAATGTGTCGACACGTTGATCCTTGGAAAAGTGAAGAAGCTCGCACAGGTTTTCAACTAGAAATATGGCTTTTTGGTTTATTGGTTTTTCTGTAGTGGTGAAGCTCCTAATATTATGAGGCAGAGAATCACCAGTTGGAAAATCAATCCTTGGTCCTTTGGATCCGGGGCCTCATTCGAAAGCGCTATGACATCCTACTTCCTCTATTAATTTGACAAGAGGAGAGAATAAAACACCTACCGCGTCTTCCAGTCTTGCCAAAATTCTTTCTTGAGATTCTTGTCTCCGCATCAATTCAACCAGAATGATTGAGGCTTCGACTACTTTGGTAGCACCGTTAGTGAGACGTGGGTTGGTGGTGCCATTAACTGCTGGAGAGGGATTGTGAGCATCACCATTGATGTTGACAGGGGAAATGTTAGAATTGGGGGTAATTGAATCTGACTTAAGACCAACCATCTTTGAATATTTGAAGAATTAATTTTTTTTTAATGGTTGAAGAATTGGATTTGTGACCGAAAGACAGATCTTCCACTATAGTCGCCAATTGTTAGTACCTAAAAATTTATTCTAGGCAAAACAATATACTGTAGAGTTACTTTATTTCGATTCGGAAACCAAAATCGTACATGGCAAGCCTAAACCATGATAGTACCCGTTCTGCCCTGTTTCGGTCACGATGAGAGGAAATGGGTTCATCTTAGGGGAAGGAATTATGTGTGTTGAATGATGTGTAGAGTTGCAGAACTATTGAGAGAAATTACAGAGCTTATGAGAATTGTAAACTTCTTGTGTTTCTGAAATGGGCTGAGTAGCCTATTTATAATAGTAAAGAGTACACACGTTTCCTTGTAAAGGTATGGAGATAGTGAAGAGATGGAGATGTGGGATTTATGGGGTTAATGATTTAACCTCCTTGGAATCTTCGGGAAACCATTACTCCATTACTCCATTAACTACTTTACGTTTTCCACGACTTTGTAACTTACTTATCATGGGATGTCGTTACACCCATGTTGCTATAACCGCCAGACCAAAACCCCATGTTTAATTCACCATTATGATTTGATTTCTCGTAGAGTTAGTGGAGTCATGGACTCAAAACACGTGAATAGTTTGTTATAAGATAAAGCCACTGATGAGCTTGTGTCAACACATCATGATTTTGGCTAAGTATTGGTGCTAATAGCACGAGCAAGACTGAATGGCTAAAAGTCGCGCTAAGGGAGAAGAGGAAAATTGGTACTAGCATTATTGTCGGCAGAGCTAATTATTTTAACACATGTGCTAGCACGGACGCTAGCGCAGCTGGTATCGCTAAGTCCTTAGCGCCTGTACTAGCAGACGCTCCAGTGTTGTTGGTAGCGCTATGTCCTTAGCGCTTGTGCTAGCACATGCTAGCGCTGCTGGCGACGCTAAGTCCTAAGATCTTGTGCTAGCATACGCACCAGTGTTGCTGGTAGCGCTAAGTTCTTAGCGCGAGCACTAGCGTTGTTGGTGCTAGCCGATTTCTTCCTGGTGCTAGTTATTGCTCGTTTGGCACATTGACTTTAGTAGTTTTGCTAGCTTTTTTGCCTTTTGGCTTTTATTTTTAGCTTTTGGCACATGGGTGCGCTGCTTATTTGTGTTAGGAGTGTTGCTAGGGCTTTGCCAAGGCTTGCACTCGCCAGTGCCATGGTTATTGCTTATGCACCACTTGCTTTGACATTTGCTAATGTTGTGGCCATATTTATGGTCTATTTAGAGTTTCTCAGTCGCATGAGATTTTAATGTTAGCGTTATGCTTAACTTTTACACAGTGCATACAGACCATATTCAAGAGATTCTGATAGACACATTTATGTGTCCGATTTGTTTCCACTTTGTATATTTTTATCTCTCGATTTTTGTACTAATATTGTTATTTATTGTGTTTTTAGGTATTTTTGGAAGAATAAACATTTGTGGAAAAGTTGGATTGAAAGTTATAAAGGTACCCCTAGAATTGATAAAGGAACCCCAAAATTGATAAAGGTACCCGAGGCTTATCTAAGGGCTCTACCTCCTT